>BPLQ01000806.1:0-207113 GCA_021605075.1 Caerostris darwini | reverse complement strand
TTTATATTCTTTCACCATCCTCAACTTCTAAACCTTATTATTAAGAAACCTTATTATTAAGGGCCTGTTATTAAACTCTAAGTATTTGGCATAATTTGGCCATTCATAATAATGGTAGTTTGATAATTATAATGTATATTTTTGGAGAATAAAAACTAGTTACAGAATTAAAAGTATTAAAAGTCAGCTGATAATCTTCAAGCAAAAATCACTCACATCTTTAAGTTTCAGGTTAGAGTCAGCATCAATATTCTTGATATCAGCTCCAGGGTGCCAGAGAACTGCATCGTCAGCAAATATCCTAATTTTATATCTCTTAAATATCGCATTTTCTATTCCAGCAAAAAACAGTGAGAAGATCACTGGACCCAGGACCGAATCTTGATTAACAAAAACCCTGACTGAGTCTAGAGTCCCTAAATAGTGTCTTATTAAATTTAATTCTAACAGTTTTGGCTTTTAACATGCCAAAAATTCTAGGTTAGAGCATTGCCCCTCAATCCAAACTCATGAAAACGTTTAACTAAAATTTATTATACCTATCCTGTCAAAGGCCTTGGTCAGATCTAGGATAAAATGTATTAAAACAAGGTTAAATATGTAAAATAGAGATCAGAAAGCATTATATAAATAACATAAACGTTGGCAAATATAAACAAATATACTATTAATATTTTTGCAAAACCTTTATTTGTAACTCACTTACCATGATTCTAAAAACTTTTCAAATTAATATAGCCACCATACAATAAGGAACCATGATGCAAAATAAAGACAATTTATTAATTTTACTTGTTAGTAACATATGTTAATAATTTATTGCTGTTTTGCCTTTACGACAGTATATTTTTTGATTTCTTTCTGAAAACGTTTTTTATGTTTCCCTTTCTGAATATTAGAAGGTATATTTTTATCCTTTTTTTATACTCTTTAGAAGAAATTTTTCTAAAAAAAAATACTAATTGCGTGAATTAAGATTAAATTATTCAATATTAATTTGAATCGAAATAAATAATTGGCTGAAAAGAATTAAATTTACGTTGTAATACATAAATAAATAAATAAGCTGTCAACCAATTTCTTTCAAATATCATGCTATCTGAAAAATACGTCTCAAACAATTAAGAACATAAATAATACATATATTCGAAATAAAATATTTGTAAGAAATTAAGAAACATTAAAACTTTCCTGAAATGAATGAAATTAAAATTAAATAAAAGTACTACAACTTATATTTTTATAAATACTAGACTTGCTGCCATTTTGAAAATAATAATTATACTGAATGATAAACACTTGAAAACAAATTAAGTCCATAATGTTATAAACTCTTACTTGGTTAAGAAAATTAAGAGAGAAAACGTTTTGATATTATTTTAAGACATAAATATGAATATTCCATAACATTTAAAAGTTTTATTTCTGTAATCACTTTTGGAAACCATTGCTTATAGCAATTTCCTTACAACCAATAATGCAAGATTGATAGGTTTAGCCCCAAACCATGAAAAAAAGGAGGTTCAGGAAGAAAGGAGATCATCTTTATACATTGGAACAAATCTCACGAAATTTTCTAGAACAGATGGATTAGGCATATACATCGAAGTGGATAAGAGAGTGGCTTGATAAAAAAAATTTATTCCTATCCACCAAGAAAAAAAAATCTCAGACGAGGTAACAAGCTTAAGCAAAATAAAGACGAGATAGAAAAGAAGTAACTAAGATAGAGGGCACTTCTTTTTTACTTTGTGGCATAACAGAAGGCGATTTGCTCAAGTTATATGCAGTACAAAAGAGCTAACTGGATGTAAAAATTATAAAAGTACTTTGGATTAAAGTTTTTATTTAAATAAGTTTTCTTGGAAGCAGATAATTTTTTTTAATTTTGTTGTTTCCAAAAGAACTTATAATTAATCTCTTGATATTTGTTTTCATATAAAGAGAGTTTTTCTTGAGGAAACTCGATAACCGAAGAAAATAAATAAAACTTTATTAAATAGGATCTAAAATAGAAGAATATTTATTAATTATTTCATCATTAAAAAGTTTTATGTTTGTTTAGTAAATTGAAATATAAACTTAACGTTCTTTTCATATGCATTTGAAAAATAAGTATTATTAAATATATTTGATAAAATTTATTCTTTCATTTTCTTGTATTTTCATTTCGTTCAGCGACTCAGCGAACTGGGTTATTGAGTATAATATTAAATAGGAATTAAATGTATTTCCTAGTTATGAAAGCGTCATTGATCTATTAAATAAACAAATAAAATAAAATTATAAAAAATCTTTTAAACATTATAAATTCTACGTCAGTAATAATCTAGCAAGAGTTATTGCTGAAATAAAATTACAATTATTATTAAATTACAATTACATGAACAATCTGTTTATAAAAACTAGATGTGCTGCAATTCTGCAAATAATAATTGTATACTGAAAGATAGACACAAGCAATAATTAAGCAAATTATCACAAGAATATTACACGCTGTTATTTATATAAGCAAAATTGAGTGAAAAAACGCTTTGATAATATTGTAAGATATAAATATGAATATTCCATGATTTTTAAAAGTTTTATTCCTAAAATCACTTTTGGAAACCTTTGCTTACAGCAATTTCCTTCAAACAAATAATGCACGATTGATAGGTTTAGCCCTAAAACACGAAAAAAAGGAGGTTGAGGAAGAAAGGTAGATCATCTTTATACCTTGGAACAAATCTCACGAAATTTTCTGGAACAGGTGGATTAGGCATGTTCCTCGTAAGGGATCAGAGAGCTGCTTGATGAAAAAAATATTATTCCGATCTAACAAGAAAAAATAATCTTCAGACAAGGTAACAAGCTTAAGCAAAATAAAGACGAGATAGAAAAGAAGTAACTAAGATAGAGGGCAGTTCTTTTTTACTTTGTAACATAACAGAAGACGATTTGCTCAAATAATATGCTGTACAAAAGAGGTAACTGGATGTAAAAATAATAAAAGTACTTTGGATTAAAGTTTTTATTTAAATAAGTTTTCTTGGAAGCAGATCATTTTTTTTAATTTTGTTGTTTCCAATAGAACTTATAATTAATCTTCTGATTTTTGTTCTTGTATAAAGAAAGTCTTTGGTGAACAACTGAAGAAAACAAATAAAATTTTAATAAATAGGATCTGAAATAGAAGATCGTTTATTAATTTCTTCATCAGTCAAAAGTTGTGTTTAGTAAACTGAAACATAAACTTAATGTTTTTTTCTACGCATTAGAACAATAATTTTTCATACTTTTCTTGTAATTTCAGTTAGATCAAAGACTCAGCTAATTGGATTATTGAGTACAATATTAATTTGTAGAGAATAGGAATTCAATATATGTATTTCCTATTTATGAGAGCATCATTAATCTACTAAATTAAGAAAGAAAATGTAATTATGGCGTCTAAAATTTATAAAATTTTCTAAAACACTATCAGTTCTAAGTCAGCACTAAGCTAACAAGAGTTACTGCAAAAATAAAATTATAACCAATGCATGTCAGATTGAAATATTGCAATTATTTGAAAGTTAAGAAGTAAATGGTGAAAAAAATATTGGTATTCTTAAAACAAAAGTAAAAGGAATCAATTTTAAAAAGTGGGAATGAGGTATCTATACATTCGCAGATATTTTATTGCATTCGATATTTGAAAATGTGCATTTAGGTATTGTATCAAATAATCCAAAAATATCCATCTTTGTAACACAATTTATTACAGAAGGCGATTTGCTGAAGTTATATGCAGTACAAATGAGGTAAGTGGATGTAAAACTAATGAAAGTACTTCGGATTAAAGCTATTATTTAATTAAATTTTCTGGAAGCAGATAATTTTTAAATTTTGTTGTTTCCAACAGAACTTATAAGTAAGCTCTTGATTTTTGTTCTAATATAAAGAAAGCTTTTGATGACGAAAATCAATAACTGAAGAAAGCAAATACTATTTCATTCAATTGGATCTAAACAGAATAATATTTATAAATTTCTTCATCATTAAAAAGTTTTATATTTATTTGGTAAATTAAAATATAAACGTAACGTTCGTTTCTTATGCATTTGAACAATAATTATTTTTAAATAAATTTGATATAATTTAATCTTACATTTTCACTTAGATCATAGACTCAGCGAATTTGTTTATTGGGTATAATATTAATTTATTGAAAATATTACATAAATTTGTTTTCTATTTATTAAAGCACTAATAATTTGCTAAATAAAGAAATAAAATATAATTATGACATTTTGAAAAATACAAATTTTCTAAAATATTAAAATTATAAATCAGGAATGATCTAAGAAGAGTTATTGGACAAATAAAAGTACAATTATTATTGACTTATCATTATGCAAAATATATTTTTACAAAAACTAGAAATGCTGCCACTAAAAAATAATAATTATATACTGAATGATAGATACTCGCAATAATTAAAAATATTCTTTGAAGAACATTATACGCTGTTATTTAGTTAAGCAAAATTGAGTGACAACATGTTTTGATATTATTCTAAGACACAAATATGAATATTTCTTAGCTTGTAAAAGTTTTATTTCCATAATCACTTTTGGAAACCATTGCTTATCGCAATTTCCTTACAAGAAATAATGCAAGATTAATAGATTTAGCCCTAAATCATGAAAAAACGGAGGTTGTGGAAGAAAGGTAGATCATCTTTATACCTTGGAACAAATGTGACGAAATTTTCTAGCATGTACATCGAAGGGGATCGGAGAGTGGCTTGATGAAAAAAATTTATTCCGATCCACCAAGAAAAAATAATCTCAGACGAGGTAACAAGCTTAAGCAAAATAAAGACGAGATAGAAAAGAAGTAACTAAGTTAGAGGGCACTTCTTTTTTACTTTGTAACATAACAGAAGCTGATTTGCTCAAGTTATATGCAGTACAAAAGAGCTAACTGGATGTGAAAATAATAAAAGTGCTTCGGATTAAAGTTATTTAAATACGTTTCTTTGAAGCAGATAATTTTTTTTAAATTTTGTTGTTTCCAACAGAACTTATAATTAATCTTCCGATTTTTGTTCTTAAATAAATAAAGTTTTTGGTGAAGAATTGAAGAAAAGAAATAAAATTGCATTAAATAGGTTCTAAAATAGAAGAACATTTATTAATTTCTCCATCATTAAAAAGTTTTATGTCTGTTTAGGAAATTGAAATATAAATTTAACGTTCTTCACTTGCAATATTTATTACAAAATAAATTTGATATAATTCATTCTTTCATTTTCTTGTATATTCAGTTAAATCAGACTCAGTGAACTGGTTTATTGGGAATAATATTAATTTAGTGAAAATAATTAAATGTGTTTCCTATTTATGAAAGAACCGTTGATATACTAAATATAGAAATTAAAATATAACTATGGCATGTCTGAAATTTACAAATTTTCTGAAACATTACAAATTCTGAGTCAACAATGATCTAACAAGAGTTATTGAAGTAATAAAATTACAATTATTATTAAATTACAGTTATGTAAAAAATATTTTTATAAGAACTACATGCGCTGCCATTCTGAAAAAATAATTATATACTAAATTACAGACACTAGCAATAATTAAAAACACTCTCCAAGAATATTACAGGCTGTTATTTAGTTGCAAAAATTTAGAGAAACAAAGTTTTAATTTTATTTTAAGACACAAGTATGAATATCCAAACTATCAAAAGTTTTATTTCTATATTCACTTTTGGAAACCATTGCTTATAGCAATTTGCTTACAACAAATAACGCAAGATTGATAGGTTTAGCCCTAAAACATGAAAAAAAGGAGGTTGAGGAAGAGAGGCAGATCATCTTTATACCTCAGAACAAATCTCACGAAATTTTTTAGAACAGGTGGATTAGGCATGCACATCGAAAGGGATCAGAGAACGGCTTGATGAAAAAAATTTATTCCGATCCACCAAGAAAAAATAATCTCAGACGAGGTAACAAGCTTAAGCAAAATGAAGACGAGATAGAAAAGAAGTAACTAAGATGGAGGGCACTTCTTTTTTACTTTGTAACATAACAGAAGGCGATTTGCTCAAGTTATGTGCAGTGCAAAAGATCTAACTGGATGTAGAAATAATAGAAGTACTTTGGATTAAAGTTGTTATTTAAATAAGTTTTCTTGGAAGCAGATCTTTTTTTTAATTTTGTTGTTTCCAACATAAAGAAACTTTTTGGTGAAGATGATCAGTAACTGAAGAAAACAAAATTTCGGTAAATTTGATCTTAAATAGAAGAACATTTATTAATTTCTTCATCATTAAAAAGTTTTATGTTTGTTTAGTAAATTGAAATATAACTTAATGTTCTTTCCGTAGGCATTTGAAAAATAATTATTATTGCACAAATTTGATACAATTTATTCTTGTATTTTCAGTTAATTAAGCGACTCTTCTAATTGATTAGTTGGGTATAATGCTGATTTATTAAAAATAGAAATTAAATGTATTTCGTATTTATTAAAACACCATATATCTAGTAAATAACTAAATAAAATATAATTATGACATGTCTGTAACTTGCAAAAGTTTTTGAACACTATAAATTCTATGTCCATAGTAATCTAACAAGAGTTATTGCAGAAATAAAATTACAATTGTTATTAAATTACAAGTTCGTGCAAAATATTTTTATAAAAACTACACGTGCTGCCATTCTGAAAATAATAATAATATACTAAATGATAGACACATTCAATCATAAAGCATATTCGCCCATGAATACTACAAGCTATTATTTAGTTAGGCAAAATTAAGCGATAATACGTTTTGATCATACTCTCTAAAATACTACTCTCTAAATATCTCTCTCTACTCTCTAAATATTCCGTAACTTTTATAGGTTTTATTTCTATAATGACTTTGAAACTCAAGGCGTATAGCAATTTCTTTACAACAAACAAAGAAAGATTGATAGGTTTAGCCCTAAAACACGAAAAAAAGGAGGTTGAGGAAGAGAGGTAGATCATCTTTTTACCTTGGAACAAAACTCACAAAATTTTCTAGAACAGGTGGATTAGGCATGTACATCGAAGGGGATCAGAGAGCGACATGATGAAAAAAGAATTTATTACGATCCACAAGGAAAAAAATAATCTCAGATGAGGTAACAAGCTTTAGCAAAATAAAGACGAGATAGAAAAGAAGTAACTAAGATAGAGGGTACTTCTTTTCTTAGTTTGTAACATAACAGAAGGCGATTTGCTCAAGTTATGTAGATAGAGTACAAAAGAGGTAACTGGATGTGAAAATAATAAAAGGTCTTTGGATTAAAGTTGTTATTTAAATAAGTTTTCTTGGAAGCAGATCACTTTTTATTTTTGTTGTTTCCAACAGAACTTATAATTAATTTTCTGATTTATTGTCCTTGTATAAAGAATGTTTTTGGTGAAGAACTGAAGGAAAGAAACAAAATTTTATTAAATAGGATCTAAAATAGAAGAATATTTTTTTCTTCATCATTAAAAAGTTTTATGTTTGTTACGATGTTTAGTAAATCGAAATATAAAATTAAAATTTTTCTTTTATGCATGTGAACAATAATTATTATTAAATAAATTTGATATAATTTATTCTTTCCTTTTCTTGTATTTCCAGTTAATTCCAATTAAGTCCTTTTCTTGTATTTCCATTAAAATGTATTTCCAGTTAAAATTAATATTAAACCCAGCAAACCAGTTCGCTGAGTCTCTGGACTCAGCGAACTGGTTTGCTGGGTTTCATATTAATTTATTGAAAATGGAAATGAAATGTATTTCCTAGTAAAAAAGAAAATTATAAAAACTAAAGAATTATTAATCTACTAAATAAAGAAATAAATTGTAACTATGACATAAATTCAAATTTACAATTTTTCTAAAACGTTACACATTCTAATTTAGCAATAATCTAACATGAGTTATGTAGAAATAAATTTACAATTATTACATGAAAGATTATAATATTACAATTATTTGATAGTCAAGAAATGACAATAAAATGACACATGACAATAAAATGTGGAAAACATTTTGTTTATTTTAAAATAATAGTAAAAAGAATTAATTTTTAGAAAGTGAAAATTAGATATTTCCCTTATTTTAAGGTATCCATGTATTCGAACATATTTTACTACATCCGATATATGAAAATTTGTTTTTAAGTCTTGGATGACAAAGTCCAAAAACATCCATCGTTATAACACAATTCACTAAATAACAGAAGGTTATTTCTTCAAGTTATTTTGTTGCATAAAAGAGGTAAAAGGATGTCTTAAAAATGTGTTTGAATTAAATTTATTATTTAAATAAGTGTTCTTAAAAACAAACCTTTTTAATATAGTTGTTCTCAGTAGAACTTATAATTAATCTTCAGATTTGTGTTCTTATAAGAAAGTTCTTGCTCTACACTGAAGTGACAAAAGTCATGGGATACCTCTTAATATCGTGTAGGCCCTCCTTTCCCCCGGCGAAGTGCAACAACTCGACGTGGCATGGACTCAACTAGTCGTTGGAAGTCTTCTGCAGGAATATTGAGCCATGCTGTCTCGATAGACGTCCATAATTGTGAAAGCGTTGATGGTGCAGGATTTTGCGCACGAACAGACCTCTCGATGATGTCCCATAAATGCTCGTTGGGATTCATGTTGGGCGATCTGGGTGGCCAGATCATTCTTAGGAATTGCCCAGAATGTTCTTCAAACCAATCGCGAACAGTTGTGGCCCGGTGACATGGCGCATTGTCATCCATAAAAAAAAACCCATCGTTGTTTGGGTACATGAAGTCCATGAATGGCTGCAAGTGATCTCCAAGTAGCTGAACACAAGCATTTCCAGTCAATGTTCGGTCCAGTCGCACCAGAGGACCAAGTCCATGCCATGAAAAAACAGCCCACACCATTACGGAGCCACCACCAGCTTGAACAGTGCCTTGCTGACAGTTTGGGTCCATGGCTTCGTGGGGTCTGCGCCACACTCGAACCCTACCATCAGCTCTTACCAACTGAAATCGTGACTCATCGGACCAGGCCATGGTTTTCCATTCATCTAGGGACCAACCGATATGCTCACGTTCCCACGAGAGTCGCTGCAAGTGATGTCGTTCTGTCAGTAAAGGCACTCGAGTCGGTCTTCTGCTGGAATAGCCCAAGAAAGCCAAATTGCTCCGCACAGTTCTAACAGACAAGTCCCTTGTACGTCCCACATTGATTTCTGCGGTTATTTGACGCAGTGTTGCTTGTCTGTTAGACTTTACGACTCTTTGCAGACGTCGCCGGTCTCGGTCTTTTAGTGCAGGCGGTCGACCACTGCGCTGTCCATGGTGGGATGTTATGCCTGAAATTTCATACTCTCGGCACACTCTTGACACAGTGGATCTGGGAATGTTTAATTCCCTAACGATTTCCGAAATGGCATGACCCATGCGTCTAGCTCCAACTAACATTCCGCGTTCAAAGTCTGTTAATTCCCGTCGTGCGGTCATCATCACGTCAAAACCTCTTCACATGAATAACTTGAACAGCAATGAAAGCTCTGCGAAAGCACTGCGCATTTATACCTGTTCTACGCGATGCTACTGCCATCTGGAAATTTGCATATTGCTATCCCATGACTTTTGTCACTTCAGTGTATTTCTTTCTTTAAGTTCTTTCTTTGAGGAAGTTAAATAACTGACGAAAACAGACAAAATTGCATTGAATGGGATCTAAAATAGAAGAATATTTATTAATTCCTTACCATTAAAAAGTTTTATGTTTGTTTAGTAAATTGAAATATAAACTTAGCTTTTTTTTTCCATATGCACTTGAACAATAATAATTATTAAAAAAATTGACATAATTGTGTTATTTCCTTTTCAGTTAGACCAGCGAATTTGTTTCTTGGGTATAACAATAATTTATTGAAAATGAGCTTAAATGTATTTCTTATATATGAAAACACCATTGATCTATTAAATAAAGAAATAAAATACAATTATGACATGTCTGTAATTTACAAATTTTCTAAAACATTATAAATTATAAGTCAGCAACGAACTAACAACAGTTATTGCAGGAAAGAAATTACAATTATTATTGACTTATTATTATGTAAAATATATTTTGATAAAAACTAGAAATCTTGCCATTTTAAAAATAATAATTATAAACTGAACGATAGACAGAAGCAATAATTAAGCAATTTCTCACAGGATTATTACACGCTGTTATTTAGTTGGGCAAAATTGAGTGAGAAAAGTTTTTGACATTGTTCTAAGACATAAATATGAATATTCCAAAACTTTAAAAAGTTTTATTTCTATAATCACTTTTGGAAAACATTGCTTATAGCAATTTCCTTACAACAAATGACGCAAGATTGATAGGTTTAGCCTTAAACCATGAAGAAAAGGAGGTTGAGGAAGAAAGGTAGCTCATCTTTATACTTTGGAACAAATCTCACGAAATTTTCTAGAACAGGTGGATTAGGCATGTACATCGAAGGGATCAGAGAGTGGCTTGATGAAAAAATATATATTCCGATCCACCAAGAAAAAATTATCTCAGACAAGGTAACAAGCTTAAGCAAAATAAAGACGAGATAGAAAAGAAGTAACTAAGATAGAGGGCACTTCTTTTTTACTTTGTAACATAACAGAAGGCGATTTGCTCAAGTTATGTGCAGTGCAAAAGAGGTAATTGGATGCAAAAATAATAAAAGTAGTTTTGGATTAAAGTTGTTATTTGAACAAGTTTTCTTGAAGACGATAATTTTTTTTAAAATGTGTTGTTTCCAACAGAACTTATAATTAAACTTCTGATTTTTGTTCATATACAAAGAAAGTTTTTAGTGAGGAACTCAAAAGCTGAAGAAAACCAACAAAATTTCGTTACATAGGAAATAAAATAGAAGAAAATTTATTAATTTCTTCTGCATTAAAAAGTTTTTTTTTTTAGTAAATTGAAATCTAAACTTACAGTTTCTTCATATTCATTTGAAAAATATATGTTATTAAATAAATTTGACATAACTTATTCTTTCGTTTACTTGTATTTTCAGTTAGATCAGTGATTCAGCAAACTTTTTTATTGGGTATAGTATTAATTTATTGAAAATATGAATTAAATGTATTTCCTAACTAAGAAAAAAACATTCATCTATTAAATAAAGAAAAAAATAATTATGGCGCGTCTGTAATTTACAAATATTTTAAACATTATAAATTGTCAGTAGTAATCTAACAAGAGTTTTTGCTGATATGTAATTACAATTATTATTAAATTACAATTACGTGAAAAATACTTTTATAAAAACTGCATGTGCTGTCATTCTGAAAATAATAATTATATATAGAATGATAGACACATTCAATTATTAAGCACATTCGCTCATGAATATTGCAAAACTATTATTTAATTTGGCAAAATTGTGCGAGAATACTTTTTGATAATATTCTAAGACATAAATATGAATATTCCACGATTTTTAAAAGTTTTATTTCTATAATCGCTTTTTAAAACCATTGCTTATAGCAATTTCCTTGCAACAAACAATGCAAGATTGATAGGTTTAGCCCTAAAACACGAAAAACAGGAGGTTGAGGAAGAAAGGTAGATTATCTTTATAACCTTGGAACAAATCTCACGAAATTTTCTAGAACAGGTGGATTAGGCATGTACATCGAAAGGGATCAAATATCGGTTTGATGAAAAAAAAATATTCCGATCCACCAAGAAGAAATAATCTGAGAGATAGGTAACAAGCTTAAGGAACAAAAAGACGAGATAGAAAAGAAGTAACTATGATAAAGAGCTCTTCTTTTTTACTTTGTAACAGAAGGCGATTTGCTCAAGTTGTATGCAGTACAAAAGAGGTAACTGGATGTAAAAATAATAAAAGTACTTTGGATTAAAGTTGTTATTTAAATAAGTTTTCTTGGAAGCACATCATTTAATTTAATTTTGTTGTTTCCAACAGAACTATAATTAATCTTCTGATTTTTGTTCTTACATAAATAATTTTTTGGTGAAGTGGTTCGATAACTGAAGAAATCAAACAAAATTTCGTTAAATAGGATCGAAAATAGAAGAATATTTATTAATTTCTTCAGCACTAAAAGGTTTTATGTTTGGTTAGTAAATTGAAATATAAACTTAGTATTTGAAAAAGAATTATTATTACATAAATTTGATGTAATTTATTCTTTCCTTTACTTGTACTCTTAGTTAGATAAGAGACACATTGAATTGGTTTATTAACCGAATTATAATTATTTGAATTGGATTTATTGCGAAATATAATTATTCGAGTTAGAATATAATTCCAATTAAAATTATTTAAATTTGAGAATTGGTGTATTAATTTGTTGAAAATAGGAAATAAATGTATTTCCTATTTTGAAAATACCATTCATCTACTAAATAAAGAAATTAAATATAATGCCTGAAATTTACAATTTTTTTTAAAACATTACAAATGCTAAGTCAGCAATGATCTAACAAGAGTTATTGGAGGAATAAAATTACAATTATTATGGACTTATTATTATGTAAAATATATTTTTATAAAAACTAGAAATGCTGTCCTTCTGAAAATAATAATTATATAATGTATGTTAGACACATTCAATAATTAAAGAAATTCTCTCATGAATATTACACGCGGTTATTTAGTTAAGAAACATTGAGTGAGAAAACATTTTGATATTATTTTAAGAAATTAATAAGAATATTCCATAACTTTTGAAAGTTTTATTTCTATAATCACTTTGAAAATCATTTATTATAGCAATTATCTTTACAACAAGTAACGTAAGATTGATATGTTTAAAACATGAATAAAAAGGAGCTTGAGGATGAACGGTAGATAGTTACCAATAATCTAACATGAGTTCTGACAGAAATAAAATTAAAATTATTATTAAATTACAATTATGTAAAAATATTTATGAAACTCTAGACGTGCTGCCAGTTTGAAAATTATAATTATATAATGAGTGATAGACACATTTAATAATTAAGCTAATTCTCTCGTGAAGATTACACGCTATTATTTAACTAAGCAAAGTTGAGCGATAAAAAGTTTTGATTTAATTTTAGGACATATATATGAATATTTCATAACTTTTAAAAGTTTTATTTCTATAATCACTTTTGAAAAACATTGATTATAGCAGTTTTCTTGCAACAAATAACACAAGATTGATAGGTTTAGCCCTAAACCATGAAAAAAAGGAGGTTGTTGGAACAAATCTTACGAAATTTTCTAGAACAGGTGGATTAGGCATGTACATCGAAGTGGATAAGAGAGTGGCTTGATAAAAAAAATTTATTCCGATCCACCAAGAAAAAATAATCTCAGACGAGGTAATAAGCTTAAGCAAAATAAAGACGAGATAGAAAAGAAGTAACTAAGATGGAGGGCACTTCTTTTTTACTTTGTAACAAAACAGAAGGCGATTTGCTCAAGTTATGTGCAGTACAAAAGAGCTAACTGGAGGTAAAAATAATAAAAGTACTTTGGATTAAAGTTGTTATTTAAATAAGTTTTCTGGAAGCAGTTCAGTTTTTTTTTTTTTTTTTTAATTTTGTTGTTTCCAGCAGAACTTATAATTAATCTCCTGATTTTTGCTCTGATATAAAGAAGGGTTTTGGTGGGGAAGTTCTATAACTGAAGAAAACAAACAAAATTTCGTTAAATCGGATCTAAAATAGAAGAACATTTATTAATTTCTTCATCATTTAAGAGTTTTATGTTTGTTTTTGAAATTGAAATATAAACTTTACGTTTTTTAAATGCATTTGAACAATGATTATTATTAAATAAATTTGGCATAACTTATTTTTTCCTTTTCTTGTATTTTCAGTTAGATCCGCGAATTGGCTTATTGGGTATAGGAATTAAATTTATTTCCCATATATGAAAATACCGTTGATCTACTAAATAAAGAAACATAATATAATGCCTGATATTTACAAATTTTCTAAAGCATTACAAATTCTAAGTCAGGAATGTGTTTAACAGCAATTCTAAGTTAACAAGTGTTATTGCAGACATAAAATTATAATTATTATTGACTTATTATTGTGTAAAATATATTTTGACAAAAACTAGAAATTCTGCCATTATGAAAATACTAATTATATATTGAAAGATAGACACAAGCAATAATTAAGCCAATTCTCTCAAGAATATTACGCTCTATTATTTAATTAAGCATAATTGAGTGAGAAAAGATTTTTGATAGTATTCTAAGACTTAAATATGAATATTCCATAACTTTTAAAAGTTTTATTTCTATAATCACTTTGAAAAACATTGCTCATAGCAATTTCCTTGCAACAAATAACACAAGATTGATAGGTTTAGCCCTAAAACACGAAAAAACGGAGGTTGAGGAAGAAAGGTAGATCATCTTTATACCTAGGAACAAATCTCACGAAATTTTCTACAACAGGTGGATTAGGCATGTACATCGAAGGGGATCAGAGGGCGTCTTGATGAAAAAAAATTTATTCCGATCCACCAAGAAAAAATAATCTCAGACAAGGTAACAAGCTTAAGCAAAATAAAAACGAGATAGAAAAGAAGTAACTAAGATAGAGGGCACTTCTTTTTTAATTTGTAACATAATAGAAGTCGATTTGCTCAAGTTGTATGCAGTACAAAAGAAGTAACAGGATGTAAAAATAATAAAAGTACTTTGGATTAAAGTTGTTATTTAAATAAGTTTTCTTGGAAGCAGATCATTTTTTTTAATTTTGTTGTTTCCTACAGAACTTATAATTAATCTCCTGATTTATTGTCCTTGTATAAAGAAAGTTTTTGGTGAAGAACTGAAGGAAAGAAACAAAATTTTATTTAACAGGATCTAAAATAGAAGAACATATATTAATTTCTTCACCATTAAAAAGTTTTATGTTTGTTTAGAAATTTGAAATATAAACTTAACGTTTCTTTGTATGCATTTGAACAATAATAATTATTAAATAAATTTGACATAATTTATTTAGTTATTTATTTCGTATTTTTAGTTAAACCAGTGACTCAGCGAACTAGTTTATTGAATAAAGCATTAATTAATTAAAAATAGAAAATAAATGTATTTCTTATTTATGAGAGCACCATTGATCTACTAAGTAAAGAAATAAAATATAATTATGACATGTCTAAAATTGATAAATTTTTTAAAACATTGCAAATTCTAAATCATCAATATTCTAACAACAGTTAAGTAGAAATAAAAATTACAATTATTATATGACCGATCATAATATTAGTTATTTCAAAGTTAACAATAAAATGAGGGAAAAAATATTGGTAGTCCTATGTTCCTTTTGTATGACATTTAATAACGGTTATAAAATAAATTAGATGTATTTTCATGCTGCCTTTTTTCTTAAATTCACTATTAAAATATGTAAAACATCGTACTGGATAATTTGATATTGCATATAATATTACCGTAGTTAAAATTGAAATCATATGTATATACAAAAATACCATTAAAATGCTGCATCTAGGCAGAAAGCATATCTATTAGAACATATTTAAAATTACAAATCTTTTAATTGATGTAAATTCTACTATAGTATGGTCTAACAAGAGTTCCTACTCAACAAATATTACAGTTATAGCAAGGTATATTAAAATATTGCACTTTCTGCAATATATATAAATTGATACATTTTTTCAGCATTAAATATTTAAAAGTTAAAAATTATTATTATTCGTGAAACAAAAGTGACAAATTTTGTGTGTGAAAATCTGAAATTTCGCTTACTTTAAGGTATTCATACATAGAAAGGTGTTTTGAAGTATCCTATGTACTGAATTTTAAAAAAAAATTTAATCTTTGAATGTTAATAAAGATAAATGAGGATAATGAAAAAAAACATGTAAATAATGACGATGAATTAATGAAAATTCATTAATTAATAATAAATGAATTAATATTAAAATTAAGATTTATAAATACAAAGTAATTAATTAATATTAATTAATAAAATTAAATAAATTAAGTAATTAAGATAATGAATTAATTAAAATAAAGATAATTGAAAGTTAGAAGTAACCCAAAAATATCCGTCTCTGTAATGATATTCCATAAAAATAAATTATTACATGAAAAAGAAAAAAATATTTTTCAGCTCCAATCAGAAATTTTTTTTTTCTAACGTAGAAGAATTAAAATTATTCTGAATATGAACTAAAAAAATTTAATTAAAACATTTTACTAACAAATTGCATGGATTTTTTTTGTATAATTTCAAGTTTCTCATTGTTTCTATTCTTATTAACTTAATTTTTGCTTACATATTTTAGCTATTAAATAGTTAATTACTTTAAATCCATAAAAATAAACATATTTAAAATAAAGTTTAATACGCATTTAATTACAATATAAATAACACTCTACCTTGCTGTAAAATCATTAGATTTATGTGGCTTAAGCATGGGATTTAATGGAGACAGAAAGTAAAATATTGTGTTGTAAATATTTAATTGTGTCAAAATTGTTTAATTATATTGTTCTCGTGTGTTTATCCTTAGCAAATAAATTGTTTGCCTTAAACTGACATTCTTGCTTATTTATTCAGGGTTAAAATTGTTTTAACTTATTTGCATGTTTTTGACTTTGTATATATCTTAATAATATACCAAATGTTCACAAAATTATAGAAAAGTGATGTTTAATAAAGACAGAAAATAAAAAGTGTTGTAAATATTTAACTGAGTCAAAACTGTTTATTTAATAGTACCCATGTGTTTGATTTTTTCAGATATTTTATTTGTTTTAAACTGCCATGATTATTTTCATTAATTCATATTTAAAGTGTTTTAAATTTATTATGAATAATAGTCTTTCGCTTATTAAAATTCAAATATCAGCTATATTTATTGCTTGAATCGAAGACATTTTAAATAGCTGTAACTGCGAGGTAAATTGTTATGAATAATATGCTTTTATTTATTAAAATTCAAGTATCAGCTATATTATATAAAAATTATTCTAAAATGTTAAAGTTTGACATTTCGTTTAAAAAAAATAAGTAAAATAAGTACCCCACGAAAATGAATTGCTTGAATCGAAGGAATTTTAACTAGCGTTAACTGCAAGGTAAATTTCATGAAACATAAAAATAGCATTGATTCCGAACCACTGCAAACATCCTTGGCACAGCTGGGACTCGAAACCTGTGGCATCGAGTACCAGAGAGCTAATAACTCGACCATAAGGTCTTCATGTATAATATTACTTGTGGTAAATGTTATAATAGAATAAATTGATGTAACTCATGGTGTATCAATCGGTTGATATTCAATCTGTAATTTTTCGATTTCTGAAGGTTACACAGACACTTACTAATTTCCTGAGTCTCATTATACATGATACCGAATATCTGCCATCAGATTTGAGTGACAGGTTCTTCTCAATAGTACAAAACACTAATTGCATGTATTATAATTAACCACAACACTGATTGTCTGCTGTCAAATTTGAGTAAAGGGTTGTTATTATATATTTTTCAAATAACATACATTCCTCTCTCCTGGAAATAAAATGCCAAATATATTCTCAATATAAAAATGCTACATGCTCTTCAATATATAAATGCTACAATATGTATAAATCCAACAAATATGTTACAAATTTAAACAATGTTACATGAAGATTAATCAGTGCGAGATATGTTTAAACAATATTTTAAAATTTTTAAGCTAAGTCGATTTTAATCACATCATTAGAACCCATTATTCTTAACTTAATCGTGATGTTCCGCTGGACAAATTAAACATTATTGACTTTTGAATATAATCCATTGTTACAAGAGATTAAAATTCGCATAATTATTCTTAATCAGACAACAATAAAGAAAGACGATCATTAAACGTGATGAGCATCTTTGTTTTAAGTTCACCGGTTTTAACAACATGACCCGGGGGCGAGAATATTAACTTAAGTTTCATCGTCTGGAAGTGACACTCCCATTTAGGAATCAGAGGTTTTTGACGTATAATCTTCACTTTTTTTTTACCCACATATTTTCAGTAACATTACATTTTTTTTTATTCCACACCTAGCTAAATTTAATGTCTTTATTTCCTCAACTTTAGTAGCTGTTAGTTTTTGGCTTAAACTCCTCCAGGCGAAAGTTTTACGACTTGGTGTTGCTTGATTTAAAAGCCGGAATCGATTATGTTAAAAAATTCTTTTTCCCCCCTAAGGCAATGCTGTTATTGTGAAACAACCCCTTTACATCGTAACAGCTGTGAACAATGAAATAGTAAGGGTTGAGGGAAAAAGTCTTAAGCAAAACAGCGATAATAAAATAGAAAAAAAAAAAAAAAAAAAAAAAAAAAGGCTATTTTTGAGCTCTGTTTTTTATTGTTTGCATTATTTTACCATACCTATAGTTTTTTTGAGGTCTCACTTCTTTGATTCTCAGACTGCAAAACATGTGTTTATTTTTTTATGGTTTTTATCCCAGTTGATGGTAGGCCTCTAAATGTTGCCATGTTTTATTTGTTTTGTCTCAAATTCACGGAAATATATCCCGGGATATATATATATATATATATTTTTTGTACCAAGACGGTCATTGTTAATTTTTTTTTAGAATTTTGGATTCTTTTTTTCATATTGAGCCTGTGTTTGGTCATTCGCAACAGTTGCGTCAATTCTAAAAATAAATAAATAAAAAAAATGAATTGGAATCACTTTTGTAGTTCACGTGACCGAATTACTAATGTTAACTTGGTGCCATAGAATAAAAATGCCATATGCAGTTTTAGGAAATGTAAAGAAAAATTCGATTTGTTTTCATCAAAAATGGGTGTTTTGAACGAAATATATTGATAAATATGCACACGACAATGGCTTATTAATCAAAAGTATTATAACTTATGATTTTTTATAACTTACTAGTATATTGTATTTATTTATTGCGTTTTATTTACCTAAATTTCAATAGCATTTGTCGATAGTAATAGGAATTCCAAATTATTCACACTTTGGTGATCAATTGAGAATTGTTGTTAACTTCAAGAAATCAATAATATTTATTAAGAAATTACAATTATTTTAAAGAAACTGTTGCAAATTATAAATAAAAATATATTTGTATAATCAGTAAAACTTTAGTAAGTTCCAAATATGAATAAATAAAAGAACTAAATTGGAATCACTTGGCGCCATAGAATAAAAAGGCCATACGTAGTTTTAGGAAATGCAAACAAAAATACGATTTGTTTTCATCTAAAGTGAACGTTGACAGTGATAGTGATAAATATGCACACAAAAGTTATTTTTATTAATAAGAAGTGTTATGATTGTTGATAACTTAGTATTATATTGTATTTATCTATTGTGATTTTTTTACCTAAATGTCAAAATTGTTTGTCAATAGAAATATAAATGCCAAAATATTCACACCTTGGGGACAAATTGATAATTGTTGTTAACTTCTTGAAATCAATGATATTTATTAAGAAATTACAATTATTCTGAGAAATTTTGAAAATTCTAAGCGAATACATCTTTGTTTCATCAATAAAAGTTTAATACGGCACTATTTTAATTTCAATGTATGTGTGTTACCCTTTATTGCAAAAAAATAGGTTTGGTTTGTCACTCTACAGTAATTTTGTGCAAAATTTGGGCTAACTACACCAGGACCTACAGTTTAACATGGATTCCGAACCACTAACCAACATCCATACCACCACCATTATTGGATCCTGAAGCCTCTGGTACCAAAGGTCAGAGCGCTAGTCAGTTGGCCATCTGGCCGCAGCAGATAAATTGGAGATCATTGTACCCATAACTCTTAATGGATATTTTTTTTTTATTGTTTAATTGAATCGCATTTTTAATTCAAAATTTTTTATAAAAATCTGGTTATGGCATAAACTTAAGTTTAATTTGTTATGAATAGAGATACATTAAATCATTCTGCATTATTCTGAATAATATAAAACATAAACAAATATTATACAATTTTTATATAGTCTTTTATTTTCAAAAGAATTTGCAATTGCTTGAAATTATTTGAAATTCTTTAAAAATTGCTTTTAATTTTACAATTTGTGCAAATTTATGAAATCAAATGAGTTTATTATTTTCTCGGAAAACAAATTTATAGGTATTTATTTTTTTATTTTCTTGTACAATTCTTTGGTACAATTCAAAAATTGATGAGATTCTTTAGATATAGTGTAATTGAATTATAGTTTGATGACATTTTATGTATACCATCAATCAAATTAAAAGACGATACATGTTTTAAAAATTAATGTATTCAAAGAAATATTTAACTTATCTCTTTTTTAAATTGAAATGAGAAGATAAATTTGCGTAACATAATTTTTTCACACACTATACTAAAATTATAAAGTTGAAAAAAATATTATAAATAACCAGTATATATATATATATATATATATATATTGGTTATTAATATAGGACGTGAGAAAATTATGTTAATCAAATTTATCTTTATGTTAATTATTTAAAAACTGCATAGAATACAATTTAGAGATTTAAGAAAATTACTTGGTGAAGATGAAATACCTAGCGTGAAATTGCAAATGTATTATTTATATGTAAATTATGTTCATGAAACATTTTAATTGATTTTAAGAAATGTATAATACACATACAAAAGTTCCGGTATGTTTAAAATAAAATATATTTGTAATATAAACTTTTATGGTATAGTTATTTTATTTAAGGAAATATATTTATTTGATTTAAGAAAATACATCTATTTGATTTAATAAAGTACAACTATTTGATTTAATAAAATATATCTATTTGATTTAAGAACATGCCAGTATAAATGATATAGATGCAGAAATAAAATTAAAAATATTCTTTAAATGTTACGTATAACATCAAAAACTATTGTCAAATTGTAAGTATTTTGTTTATTTTGCAATAAATGTTGGAAATAAAAAACAACCTAAAGAATTACTTAAAAATAGCTTAAAATGTGATGAGAAAAATGCTTTCTAAATTGTTATAATTTATTTAAATGTGTTTGTATTATAATTTATCAAAACATCTATTTTATTTAAAAAATAGAATTGTTTGATTTAAGAAAATATATCTATTTAATTTAAGAACATACAAGTATTAATGATATAGATGCAAAAAAAAAAAAAAAATCTTTAAATGATAAGTATAACATTATAAACTATTGTCAAATTGTAAACATTTTGTTTATTTTTCAATAAATGATTAAGATAAAAAACACAACCTAAAAAATTATACATTAAAAAAATGTAAAACATTATGGGAAAAATGCTTTCAAAATTGTTATAATTTATTTAAATGTGTTTGTATTTTAATTCATCAAAACCTTTTGTACTTCGTTGCTTCTATTTTCTGCAAAGCAAATATTAATCATTACATTTTTTTTCCTTACATTTCAAGAGCCGAGAATGAAAACTGCACAAAAGATTTAATTAAAGTAAAAAAAAAATACATTCTCATTTGTAAAAGAAAAGTAAGTTAATAAATTGAAGAAGTGTGTTTCACTTTCTAATCTTAAGAATAAGAAATTAAACTCGGGGAAAAAAATCATTGCGGAAAGAATCCTTCCTGTAAAAAAACTCATTCATATGTTACATTTTTTTTTTTTTTTTTTTTTGCTCCTTTGATCATTTGTCCGATTGACATAAATTAAAGTTATTTCACGAGCGTTATACAAAAAAAATGATTTATCAAATAATCAAAAGTATTTCACGCAAGAAACAGTGCATTTACCTCTAGGCGAAACCTTGTTTAATATGTTTCGAACGCATATCGTAACTCCAATGTTCTTTTTTTCGAGCATAAGTTGTTTTATTATGATTAAAGAAAATGTCTTCAGCAGAAAAATGGAGTAAGTACTAAAATTGGCTTCTCAAAAAAATGTTTTCTTTCTTGCATATGAATTCAATTTCTCATTTTAAATTTGAATAAAAGTAAGTGTTATTGCAAAATGTCTGATTTAAGTACATTGCATTTTGAATTCAAATATTCTTTAATTTAGAGCGAAGATTAAGGTAAAAATAGAGTTTTAAGAAATTAAATTTTCGCTGTTCTAGAGTTTGAAAATCGGGTTATTTTTATGTACATTATAAAAGAGAAATTTCGAAATCAAAATATAATTTAACTCCTGTTAGTAAAATAAGAAATGCATTAGACAACTTATAAGGTTTTTGTGTTTAAAAAAAACATGAAAAGTAGAAGAAAATAAATCAGATTTTATCCATAAAAATATCAGTAAAATTTATGTTTAATACATTATTAATTTATGTTTAACATCGGTAAAATTTATATTTAATTTATTATTAATTTATGTTTAGTATCAGTAATGTTTATGTCGAAATTTATTTTTAATTTAATTTAATTTATGTTTAATAAATGTTATATACAATGTGGTTATAATTAAAGTGACCCTATTTAGACCAATCTAGAACACGTTCTACCTAACGGATTTTGATGAAACTTTTATATATGTTATATGGACCGTAGGAAAAAAAATTCTGCAATAAAAAAATATTTCATATTTGACCACCAGGTTTAATTGCGGCGCCTAAAGAATAATAAAAATGAATGTCAGAATCATTAAAATTTATTGAAGTATACTATGTGCTCAACATGTATTCCATTCCCATCAATTAATGTGTTGAAAGCATAATATAGCGTTTTCAATGGTAGAGCGAAGAAACTCTCGAGGGATTTCATCCACATGTGTGTAATGGTGGATCTCAATTCAGGTAAAGTCCTAATTCCTTCTCCATATACACGGTCTTTTAGGAATCCCCACAAATAGAAATCACAGGGTTTGAGTCCGGTTAAAGAAGAGGCCAAGCATCTGGAAAAGCTGTGGATATCACACGATTATCGTTAAAGTTAGCACGAAGCAGTTCTCTGACTTGGATGTGTGGGGAGTTGACCATCTTGCATGAAGACAGTGGTCTGCAAACATTGCCTTTCCTGTATAGCAGTAATGACCTGCTGTCGAATGAGTTCACTGTACCGAGCACTCGTGATAGAACAGGTTTTAGGACCTTGATGAGTGAAAGTTTTAAAAACAAACGGTCCTAGGAAAAAATCAGCAGTAAATCTACACCATGCAGTCACGTAATGAGAATGTAGTGGTTGCAGTTGTTCTTGGTGCAGAATATTAGAAAGAGAAGCATCCCATATGCGGCAATTTTGATTATTCACAGCTCCATCTAAAAAAAAGTGCGTCTCATCTGACCATAGAATTTACTAAGGCCATGTGTCATCAACTTCCATTTTCCAAAAATTGGCAAACAAATTCATAGCATGTTTAGTGGCCTTGAGGCTGCAGCATTTGCACCACTTGGATCTTATACGGATACCAATTTATAATGTTATCTCAGTTCAAATGGATCCATTTTTTTTCTTATTGGCGACTACCGAATCGCCAACTCACTAGACATTGATCGAGCACTTGCTGAAGAATAGTTGGAAATGTAGGCTCTTTTAACCACAGCAATAGCAACTTCTTCGATAGTTTCATTTGCAATGTCTGCCGCCCTCTTCCTGGCAATACACCCAAGTCCCCAATCTCTTCAAATTTATAACCATCTTCTTCGAACATTTTCGCAATCCCTTTAAACTAGCTATATTCCCGCAGTACAGCTAAACTATTGCTGCCGTTCTGATAAAACAGTTTTACCAGTAAAGTTTGATCTTTTTCTTGAAGGGCATGTTTAACGCTGACAAAAGCACACAGAATGACTTTCGGGCTCTGACTGGAAGTCTTTTTCTATGTTCGACTAATTTGTATAATGAATTTTTGAAAAGGACAATCTGGTGATCAAAATTAGAAATATTTTTTATTGCAAAAATCTTTCCCTCATGATCTATATAACGTATGTATCAGTTTTCATCAAAATCCGACTGGGTTCAAGAGGAGTTTGAATAGGGCCACTTTAATTATAAATACCCTGTATTTTAGAACTATAATTAAATTATTAATTTAAATATATACGAAAAACATTTTTCATTGTTTAAAAATATATTGTTTCTCATCAATTTCAATGTTTTACAAAACAAAATACAATCTACGCAGTTTATAATAAAACATATTTGTAATTAAAAATTTCTAAATTTCATTTATCTGAAACATAAAAATACACAATATATTTATGCAAATTACTGAAAACTGTTTTTGTTCCATTTAGCTAACAATACCAACTGCTAAGTTTACAACTTAAAATTTTTAATATTTATTTATTTATATAAAATTTATTAATTGTTTTAATTAAAAGGTTTTTAAATGTGAAAAAAAAAATTTTTTTTTAAGAAATACAAATAACACAGTATGTTCATGTGGACAAAAAATAATTTGAATTAAATGCTTTATCATAGCTTAAAAAAAAGAAAAGAAGAACACAAGCAAATTTTATCTAATGTTTTTGTAAGCAAAGATATTAAATGTTTTTATTAGCAATGAATATGCAAATTAAAGTCAAATTTGATCGTAAAACCTTTCAAAGCAACGAATTCCCTAAAGTATATTTTCCTGGAGCAAGGTAAAAACCTTGAAGGTAATTTGAGATTTACTGTGTTATTGCAAAACCTGAAGTTCGCCAGGGGACAGATAAAAAAAGCCATTCGAGCAAAATGTCCGAAAAGAAGACTCATTACTTTATCTGATTCAACACTGAATAAACAAGTTTAATTTAATGCTTTTGTTGCTTTGTAAAAAGCGCAGTATTTTGATGGAGTCGGATTCATTTACCAACAATTACTTATTTCCCATTTGATTTTATTATTGTCAGTTTTTTTTTTTTTTTTATTATTTTGAAGTGATGGGACATTACGCAATACTAAATGATATGAAATATTATGTTCATCACTTTATAATAGAGGTGATTCTATTGTATATTCGGTAATTTTATAAAGAGTACACCAAATCGATGGTTCCATATTTTCCATTTTTCTACAGCGATGTGAAATGAATACCTGTAGTTTCTGGTATATAAAACCAGATTCACACCAAGATATTGAGTAAGGAAGCTTGAAATGTTAACCAATCAAATAATCTGAAATTTGTGATAGGTTGATATTTCACGTCTCATCCCTCAACTCTTTGGTGTGAATGCGGCTTAAATACTTTGAATCCTCTTTCCAACTTTTCAAAGTACAAGCAGAAATTTTAAGACATACAAATATAAAAGATACTTGTATAAGATTGATGAAAAACAACCTAATCAACTTCAATGATTGACGATCTTATTCACGATTGGAAACCACGTTTTCATCAATTGAAAAACACCACACATCATCCACGAAGCATTTTTCAATGTATGGTATATCGGTGAACCATTATATATGCGATATGGCATTTCATTTATATATGCGAAAAACAGCCCACCAATGGGCGATAAGGGGAAGGCGAGGGGGGACTTTTTGGGGGGTTCTTCTCATTTACATGCTGTAAAAAATATCCGTATCCACATGTTACAATACTTCTTCATTGACAAAATATCCCAATAGTGGGACAAAGTCGTCTGTCAACTGGCAGATTTCGAGACAGGAGATGTTTTTTTACGGGATAAGGTTGTTAGGTTACAGGGTAAGGCGTTCATGTTAGACTGATAACTACGGTTTAAAGTAGATCTCGAACCACTACAAACATCTATTGCATCACCAAGAATTGAATCCAAAACCTGTAGCACAGAGCGCCAGGGAGCTAGTTACTTGACCATCAGGTCCCATCTACATAATGTAGAGGACAAAATTCTGAACCCCCTTCCTTATAAGCAACAAGACGATCATTGAGAGCAGTTTAAATGCATTGTTATAATCCATCGAGTTTCCTCGTTTAAGAAAACTATGCTACTACGAACGCCAGTAGTCAGAAGTGCACATTGGTCTACTTGCCCACTACCTGTGCACATTTTAACTGGTTCTCCTAGGTCACTCCAGACATGGTCTGCTTATTACGTTCAATTATGAAATTATTTAAATCATAAATATAGCATTAAGTTCGATTTATTTTAATTACCAATTGCAAAAACTATGATCCAGATTATTTTTACTTACCACTATTTTATATGCAAAATGCTTTTTCTCCAATATGTGTTGTCTCAAACTAGCTGGTGCGTTTTAATATATTATTAAGAAGAAATCATTTCTACATTGTTAAACGCAATTTTAAGATGGAGTGTTTTTGGTTATAAATATCGTAAAAAGAAAAAATATAGGAACACAAATAATCTGCATCCAGTCTAGAGCGTTATTGACAAAATTCTTTTCTTGTAATCTGCAATGAAACAGAAAAATATTGAATAAATATTTATTGTAGAGTATAAATATTTACTTTCTTGTTAAACTAAAGCTAACCATGTTCTCTCTTTTTATTGTATATCTTCTTCTTCTTCATCATCACGGCAGCCCCATGGTGGGCCAAGGCCGTCTGCATATTGGCAGAATTTTATTTTTATCAAAATCAAAAAATCTTTCAAGTATATATCAATTATATTTAAATAAAATATTCCTAGTATGAAGCTGGTTTCAAGATAAGCATCCGAATTCTGCTGGGTCTGTGAAATTTTGTTTATGCAATTTAAAAATTTACTAATGCAAAAATATATACAATACACAATAACATAATTTTTGTTCCTTAGGCCGGAGAAAATGTCAGTTCCGTTCTTGTAAAACAATAATTAGCTTTTCGTACCACAAAGAAAACACATGTTACGAAGAAACACATTACATACATAACATATACATTTTAAATTATATACAAAAATATATACTGCTAAGTGTTACTTTTAAATAACATATGCGCTGTAGATTGTTTATTTAAATTATATATTGTTAGGTAGTACTTTGTTTAGAAGACTAAAAAAGTCTTTGAATGTAAATATATAGAGACGCTTTCCCCGTCTACTAAAAATAAATACTTACTCAGAAAAAAGACTTCAAGTCATGTCTAAATAGCCATAAATGGTTTTATTGAAGGCAGAAATAATAAAAGCACATTTAGAAAAGATGTAAAGCACATTGTTTACAAAAATATAAACTTTGAAAATGTATATCACGAACAAACCACTAACATGCAATGAAAGAATAAATTTTTAAGGGTTTTTTCCCCGCATCTATATATCGTACAAGAGAGAACCAGAAAAAGCCAGAACATAAAGAAGTCTGGCTGTTGGAATGATATGCCTTTAGACACATTGTCACAATCGCTATCGAGTCTGCTTGTTTCTGGAGGCAGTGACAACAGTAACACCATCAAAAAATTCGAGCCTAAGTCCTCCTGAACACGCGTGTCCACTAGATCATTAGTCGTACTAAAAAAGTACATTAAAACATATTACAGTAAATGTATATAATTAATAGTAAAGACATGTCAGACTTGCATATGGAAGGCTTTCTTTTTAGTTTTCTGCATTACAACATGCAAATGAGGGAAATTTATACTTTCAAGACCACCCGGACATGCATCCAGTCTTCACCCATTGGTGGGCTGCTCATGATGTACATGAAGCAATGGTGAAAAAATACATAAGCCCCGTACTTTGCTAGGTAACTGTATATAACTACTAGTAAAAATATGGCTCATCAATAGCCACGCTGGCTAGAAGAAGTTTTCCTGGTTTTTTCCTATTACAACATGCAAATTCGGGAACGTTATACCTGTAAGTTCTTCCGGATGGTAATGACCTTCCGTCTTCACCCGTCGGGGGGCTGCTCATGGTGCCCATGAAGTACATCGATTGTGCAAAAAGGAACTTTGCTTATTGCCTAGCCTTATAGTCCAATAAGTCATAACAATTTTCAACAGTTCCTTGACTTGTAAAATCTTATAACTACTTTGAGCCATACGTAAACTTAATAGCATAGTATTTAATATAAATATGCCTCAAAATTTTTTTTTCATAAAATTGATAAAATTACAAGTATATTAGTAATAAAATTGCAAGTATACAAATATTTCAAATATTAATAATTAATTAGAAGTAATCAATCAAATTACTAAATGAAAAATAAATTTATGTTAGCAGAAAATCATTAACCTTAATTGTAAATAACAACTTTACTTTTTATTATTTGTATCCTTCATTAATTATGTTTTATAGCCATAAATATCTTTAGAAAATAAAAATAAAAAATGTGTAGACATATAGACTGTAACAGAAATAATAATTGTCTTTTTCGATTTGAAATATATTTTCTATTTTCTGTTTTAAGATTTTTTTCGAAATAAAATATCATAATTCATAATTTAAAGAATTAGCAACTATACTAATCTGATATATTTTCTGATATAAAGGCAGAAAAATAGTGTGAAGAAATATTAATAATTCAGCTTTAGTGCCCTTTTAAAAAAAAAACGAAAATGAGATCTTCCACTGTTGATGACAATCATGTTTGTTTTAAAAAAAAATATATATATATATATATATCAAATGTACTAATTTTTAACTGTCTCCTAGGGAATTTCGCATTATATTATAATTTCCTTTCTTCTTTCTTTTTCTTTTTTACTTTTTTTCAGATGTAGAACAAGTAGTCGTAACAAGCTGTATAATTTTTAAACACGCGTAATGAGAAACCGCAAAATCTTTTTCTTGTTTTCTTCATCCGAGAACGAATATTTTTTGGCATCTCATTTCACTCGCAAATCTTGAAAGCAATCCAACTCCTGAATAATGTAGGATGAATAATAAACGCGGACGTTAATTTGGGTGTTGAAAATGTTACAACGTTTCAGTTTGGAGAACGGCTGCAAGTAGATTACTCGGTAATGGGATTTGCACAGTTATTAAAGCGTCAAGTAATGCCTTGACAACTGAAAGACAACGTTTTGTGAATGTAACACTCAACAATGGAGATTATGATTTGAATATTATCTGTTGTTGTTGAAATTTTTCTACATTTGATGATGATTCATTATTTTTTTTTTGTCATTACGAAATTATATTTGGTATTTGTTATTTTAAAATTTAGACAGTTAAGATTTCGGTTAATAATCATTTGCTAACCAAGAATCGTTTTTTTTTAAAGTTAATTTCTTGTATTGCTTTGTCTTTAAAGTAAATAGATTGCTCGGAAAGATTAAGCATGTTATTTGCAGACGATAATGAGTTGCAAGGCCATTTTGTGTTCTTTGTATAAATAAATGGCAATTATAGTTATCTCCACCACACTTTATGGAAGATTTATTTAATGTTTCTTTTATTTTCTCCTTTGAACAATAAGAAGATTTAATTATTATTTAGTGGTGTTTCATTTTTCCTGTTCATATTTCAAAGAAATAAACACTAAAGGAATTGAGTTAACTTAAATAAAAATAAGTAGTTATGCCAAGTAAAAAAGTTAATGCTGCCTAAATGACTAACTAGGCAAATTAGTAAGATTAAATAAGTGTTAGCTGCTTTATAAACAGTTATTTCAATTTATAAAAATGTCGTCGATCATTTAAATGGTCCCTTTATATTAGCGTTTTGTTGCAAGTAAACACAGTTAATTATTTATAATAACGATTAAATGATATTCATAGGAGCTTTATGATTAGAATTTACTGCGTGCTATATAATGGCGCTTACGCCAACCTTTATAACTTAGCTATTATGCATGGATAATATTTGTTTGAATTAATCTCAGTAGTTGATTTACCTTGAAGTATAGTGTCACTATAACTGTATTGCATATTTTACACTTATGAAAAACAAAATTAATAGTAACAAAATATTTTATTTATAATCTAGAATGTTTATAGAGTTAAAATATGTTATCGTGTAAATAAATTATATATTATATGCTTTAAACTGTTAAATTATACTTATAGGAGTTATGGTACGTTGATTGGTTTGTCACCCGACTGTCATTTTTTTGCTCACTTCAGGCTAATTAGACAGGGACCAATTGTTTAACGTGGATTACAAACCACTAACAAACATCCATGTAACAGCCAGAATTTGAACTTGAAGCCTGTGGCACCAAAGGACAGATCACCAGCCAATTGATCATCAGGCCACGCTATTGAGGGAAAATTTGTCTGGCGCTCGATGACACATATTTCACATTCGAGTCCCGAAGGGGACCTGGATGTTTTTAGTGGTTTAAAGTCATGATCGTCTAATATGATTGTAGAGTATTGGGCGTAGGGCTGACAACACTACTTTCTTAAAAAGAAAACATTTCTCGTCTCGAAATGTGTCAATAGCCCACATTGGGTTGTAGTGACAGGGAATTATTTCGTTAGGCAGATAACTTAGAATTTCTTTTTCGATAAACTCTTGTTATTTGATGGTTTATAATTCTTGGAATTAAAAATTTATTATCTTTTAATATAATACGCTTCGTTATAAATAATTTAATAATATTAAAAACTTTTTCAAAAGAGTTTATTGTAGTTTTCATTGCTTAAAAATTATTGATTTTCTAACTGTTTAAAATTATTATTGACATTTTCCATTAATTTTTTTTTTTAATTTTCTATTTCAAACTTCTTTGAACTAGAGTATGCTAATTCATAATTTAAAGAATTCGTAATTATTCTAATCTGATATATTTTAATAATAAATGTAAAAAAAGTAGAAGTGTGAAGAAATATTAATAATTCAGTTTTTGTGCCCGTTTAAAAAAAAAAAAAAAAAAAAAAAAAAACGCAAAGGCGATTTTTCGCTGTTAGTGACAATCAAGTTTTTTTCTCTAAAGAAAAAAAGAATCAAATGCAACAAAAAAAAGTATAACTAATTTGTAACTGTCTCCTCGGGAATTTCGCATTCCATTATATTTTCATTCTTTTTCTTTCTTTCTTTTTCTTTTTTTTGACGCAGAAAAAAGTAGTCGTAGCAGGTTGTATAATTTTTAAACATACGTAATGAGAAACCACAAAATCTTTTTCTTGTTTTCTTCATCCGAAAACGAATATTTTTTGGCATCTCATTTCACTCGCAAATCTTGAAAGCAATCCAACTCCTGAATAATGTATGACGCTAATTTGTGTGTTGAAAATGTCACAACGTTTCAGTTTGGAGAACGGCCGCAAGTAGATTACTCGGTAATGGTATTTGTACAGTTATTAAAGCGTCAAGTAATGCCTTGACAACTAAAAGACAACGTTTTGTGAATGTAATACTAAACAATGGAGATTTTCATTTGAATATTATCTGTTGTTATTGAAGTTTGTTCGCCATTTGATGCTGATTTATTCTTTTATTTGTCATTACGAGAAATTTTACTGTAAGCCTCTTATTTTAAAATGTGGACAGTTAAGTTTTCTGTAAATAGTCATTTGCTAATCAAGAATCTTTACTTTTCTTTAAAGTTAATTTCTTGTATTGCTTTGTCATTAAAGTAAATGGATTACCTCTGAAACATTTAAACGTGTTATTAGTAGACTGTAATGAGTTTGAATGCAGTTTTTGTACTTTTTTTGATACATAAATGCAATTATATTTATTTTTACCACACTTTAGGGAAGATTTATTTAATGTTTCTTTTATTTTCTCCGTAACAAAGGAGAAGATTTAACTATTATTCAGTGGTTTCTCCTTTTTGTGATTCATATTTCAAAGAAATAAAGATTAAAGGAATTGGGTTAACTTAAATAAAAAGAAGTAACTATGCCAAATAAACAAATTAATGCTGTCTAAATGACTAGCTGCACAAATTAGCAAAATTAATTAAATTATTAGCCGCTTTATAAACAGTTGTTCCAATTTAAAAAAATGCCATCGATCATTTAAATTGTTCTTTTATATTAACGTTTTGTTCCAAGTAAATACAGTTAATTATTTATAATAACGATTAAATGATATTCATAGGAGTTTTATGATTATAATTTACTGCGCGCCAATATAATAACGATAATGCTGACCTTTATAGCTTATCTATTATGCATAGAGATTATTTGTTTGATGAGTACCAGTAGGTGATTTAACGTGCAGTATAGATTTACTGTAACCGTATTGCCGTAATTCAATATTTTACACTTATTAAAAACAAAATCAATAGTAACAAGCGATTTTGAGCATAATGTAAACTGTTTATAGAATTAAAAACGGTTAACGTGTGAATAAATTACATATTAGTTTATGTTTTAAACTATTAAATTAAACATATAGGACTTATGATAGGTTGGTTGCTTTGTCACTCTACTATCATTGTCTTGCACACTTAAGGTTAATTTGTCTGGGACCTACTGTTTAACATGGATTCAAAAAATCCATGGATTCATACAAAAAGTCAGTTGGTCATCTGGAAACGTTATGGTAAGGAAACTAGTATGTTGCTCGTTGCCACAGATTTCGGAGTCTAGGAGGGGTCATGGGTGCTTGTAGTTGCCCGGAATCCACTTTATACAGTTGGTCCCTGTCTAATATGTTGGATGAGCATTCTGGTTTAGTGTTACTTTGCTTCCGTAGTATATCTTCAAGCTACACGTGCCTCCTGGGTAGAGCTAAATGAGTAACAGCGGTGCAGCCATTTCTTATGTCGGAAAGATTATCGCCAAATGCATTAGAATAACATAGTCCAGGAAAGAAATTTTAATTGATATTTCCCATTTGAAATGTCTTTTTTTCTGTTTAAATTTTTTTGAACTTAAGTATCCTAATTCATATTTTTAAGAATTCGTAATTATTCTAATCTGATACATTTTACTAATTGATGCAAAAAAGCAGAATCACAGTGTGTAAAAAATATTAATAATTCAGTTTGTGTGACTATTTTTTAAGAATAAAACGAAAATGAGATTTTCCACTTTTAACAACAGTCATGTTTGTTTCTCCAAAAAAGAAAAAAATCAAATGCCACAAAAAAAAAACATAACTAATTTTTAACTGTCTCCTCGGGAATTTCGCATTCTATTATATTTTTCCTTCTTCTTTTTTTCTTTCTTTTTTCTTTTTTTGAGATGTAGAACAAGTAGTCGTAACAAGCTGTATAATTTTTAAACACGCGTAATGGGAAACAGCAAATTCTTTTTCTTGCTTTCTTCATTTTGAAAACGAATATTTTTTGGCATCTCATTTCGCTCTCAAATCTTGAAAGCAATCCAACTCCTGAATAATGTAGGATGAATAATAAACGCTGACGTTAATTTGTGTGTTGAATATGTTACAACGTTTCTGTTTGGAGAACGGCCGCAAGTAGATTACTCGGTAATGGGATTTGCACAGTTATTAAAGCGTCAAGTAATGCCTTGACAACTAAAAGTCAACGTTTTGTGAATGGAATACTCGACAGTGGAGATTTTGATTTGAATATTATCTGTTGTTGTTGAAGTTGTTCTCCATTTGATGATGATTTATTATTTTATTTGTCGTTACGAAATTTTACTCGACGCTAGCTATTTTAAAATGTGGACAGTTAAGATTTCTGTTAATAATCATTTGCTAATCAGGAATCTTTATTTTTTTAAAGTTAATTTCTTGTATTGCTTTGTGATTATAGTAAAGGGATTGCCTCGGAAAGATTCAAACGTGTTATTAGTAGACTATAATGAGTTTGAATACAGTTTTGTGTTTTTAATTTTTTTACATAAAGGGTAATTATAGTTATCTTCCCTACACTTAAGGGAAGATTTATTTAATGTTTCTTTTTATTTTCCTCTTTTAACAATGAGAAGATTTAACTATTGTTTAGTGGTTTCTGATTTTTGCTGTTCATATTTCGCAGAAATAAGCACTAAATGAATTGGGTTAACTTAAATAAAAATAATTAGTTATGGCAAGTACACAAATTAATGCTGTCTAAATGACTAACTAAGCAAATTAGCAAAAGTAATTAAATTTTTTGCCGCTTTATACACAGTTGTTTCAATTTAAAAATATGTCGTCGATCATTTAAATTGTTCTTTTATATTAACGTTTTGTTCCAAGTAAACACAGTTAATTATTTATAATAACGATTAAATGATATTCATAGGAGTTTGATGATTATAATTTACTGCGTGACAATATAATAACGCTAATGCTGACCTTTATAACTTATCTTTTATACATAGAGATTATTTGTTTGAAAAAGTCTCAGTAGTTGATTTACCTTGAAGTATAGTGTCACTGTATCTGTATTGCATATTTTACACCTATTAAAAACTAAATTAATAGTAACAGAATATTTTAGATATAATCTAGAATGTTTATAGAATTAAACAATGTTGTATGGTGAATAAATTATATATTAGTTTATTCCTTCAATTATTAAATTATTCTTATGGGAGTTGTGGTATCTTGGTTGGTTTTTCGCCCTATGTTAATTTTTTTCACACTTTAGGCTAATTAGTTTCGGACCTACTGTTTATTGTGGATTATGAACCACTAACAAACATCCGTGCCACAGCCAGGATTCGAACATGAAATCAGCAGTACCAAAGACCACAAAATGCCAATTAGGCTATCAAGTTAATTTCTTGTATTGCTTTGTCATTAAATAAATGGATTGCCTCTGAAAGATTTAAGGTTGTTATTAGTAGACTATAATGAGTTCGTGTTCTTTTTCTTACAAAAGGGGCAATTATATTTCTCTCCACCTCACTTTAGGGAAGATTTATTTAATGTTCTTCTATTTTCTCCTTTTAACAAAGGGAAGACTTAACAATTATTTAGTGGTTTTTACTTTTTACTGTTCATATTTCAAATAAATAAACACTAAAGGAATTGGGTTAACTTAAATAAAAATAAATATTTTTCCAAGTAAACAAATTAATGATGTATAAATGACTAACTAGGACAATTAGAAGAAGTAATTAATGTATTAGCCTTTTTGTAAATAGTTGCTTCAATTTAAAAAAAATATCGTCGATCGTTTAAATGATCATTTTGTTCCAAGTAAATATAATTCATTATTTACAATAACGATTAAATGATGTTCATAGGAGTTTTATGATTATAATTTTTTGCTTATTATTATAATAACGATAAATCTAACGCACCTTTATACCTAATGTATTGTGTATATCGAATTTTTATTTGAATATGTTTCAGTAATTGATATAACGTGATGTATAGAATAACTGTAAAGGTTTTGCTATAATTTCATATTTTTCACTTATTAAAAACCAAATTAGTAGTAAGAAAGGATTTTAAGTATAACCTAGAATGTTATAGAATTATAAAATATTATTGTGTGAATAAATTATATATTAGATTATGCCTTAAACTATTCAATTTTACTTATCGAATTCATGTTATGTTGGTCGGTTTGTCGCTCTACCGTCTCTTTTTCGCACACTTTAGGCTAATTAGACTGGGACGTACTGTTTAACGTGGATTCTGAACCACTCACAAACATTCATGACATATTCCGGATTCGAACCTAAATCATGTGGTTCCAGAGACCAGATCCTAGCCACTCGATCACCAGGCCACGTTATGGCAGAAAATATGTCTGGCGCACGGTGCCACAGATTTCAGTTTCGAGACCTAGCTGGACCATGGATGCTTGTAGTGCTTCGGAATACACTTTAAACCTTAGGTCCTGGTCAAATGTGACAGTACAGCTTTAGTCGTAGTGCTAGCAACCTTACTTTCTAAAAAGAAAACATTTTCAGTCTGAAAGTCCGTCAGTAGGCGGATGGCCATGACACAACATGCGCTGCGGTGCCAGGTAGTTGATTTGATTTTCTTTTCCAATAAACTCTTGTTATTTGATGTTTTATAATTCTTGGAATTAAAACATATTATATTTTTAATGTAATTTATTTTGTTATAAATAACTTAATAATATTAAAAACTTTTTCAAATGAAATTATTGCAATATTCATTACTTCAAAAACATTGATCTTCAAACTGTATAAAATTATTATTAACATTTTCGATTTAATTTTTTTTTTATTTTTTGCTTTAATTTTTTTTATGCTAAATTATCCTAATTCAAAATTTAAAGAATTCGTAATTATTCTAATCTGATATATTTCAATAATTAATGTAAAAATGCAGAATGACAGTGTGAAGAAATATTAATAATTTAGTTTTTGCGCTCAGTTTAAAAAATAAATAAATAAATAAAATGACATTTTCCACTGTTAATGACAATCATGTTTGATTCTCCAAAAGAAAAAAAGAATAAAATCCAAGAAAAAAAATCATATCTAATTTTTAACTGTCTCCTCGATAATTTCGCATTCTATTATATTTTTCCTCCTTCTTTTAATTTCTTTATTTCCTTTTTCTTCTTTTTTTGAGATGTAGAACAAGTAGTCGTAACAAGCTGTATAATTTTTAAACATACGTAATGAGAAACTGCAAAATTCCTTTTTTGTTTTCTTCAATCGGAAAACGAATATTTTTTGGCATCTCATTTCGCTCGCAAATCTTGAAAGCAATCCAACTCCTGAATAATGTATGATGAATAATAAACGCGGACGCTAATTTGTGTGTTGAAAATGTTACAATGTTGCAGTTTGGAGAACGGCCGCAAGTAGATTACTCGGTAATGGGATTTGCACAGTTATTAAAGCGTCAAGTAAAGCCTTGACAACTGAAAGACAACGTTTCGTGAATGTAATACTTCAACAATTGAGATTTTGATTTGAATGCTATCTGTTGTTGTTGAAGTCGTTCTCCATTTGATGATGATTTATTATTTTATTTGTCCTTGCAAAATTTTACTCGATGCCTGTTATTTTAAAATGTGGACAGTTAAGATTTCTGTTAATAACCATTTGCTAATGTAGAATCTTTATTTGTTTTAAAGTTAATTTCTTGTATTGCTTTGTCATTAAAGTAAATGGATTGCTTCTGAAAGATTTAAACGTGTTATTAGTCGACTGTAATGAGTTAGAATGGAGTTTTGTGTTCTTCATTAATACACAGTACAGTACATTAATACAGGTCAATTATAGGTATCTCCACCACACTTTAGGGAAGATTTATTTAATGTTTCTTTTATTTTCTCCTTTTAACAATGAGAAGATTTAATTATTATTTAGTGGTTTTTAATTTTTCCTGTTCATCTTTCACAGAAATAAACATTAAAGGAATTGGGTTAACTTAAATAAAAATAAACAGTTATGCCAAGTAAACAAATTAGTGCTGTCTAAATAACTAACTACGTAAATTAGCCGAATTAATTAAAGTATTAGCCACTTTATAAAGAGTTGTTATATTTAAAAAACTACTGTCGATAATTTAAATGCTCCTTTAATATTAACGTTTTGTTCAAAGTAAATATAATTAATTAGTTATAATAAAGATTAAATTATATTCATAGTAATTTTAAGGTTAAAATATTTTGCTTACCATTATAATAACTCTAATGCCAAGCTTTATATTTTATCTATTATGTATAGCGATTATATAAATGAATAAGTCTCAGTAGTTGATAACGTATAGTATAGATGTGGTTAACTTGTAGTTGTTAATGGGAAGTATAGAGTCACTTTAAAGGTATTGCCATAATTCCATATTTTACACTTATTAAAAATGAAATTAATAGTAACTAAATGTTATAAGTATAATCTAGAAAGTTTATAGAGTTAAAAAATTGTATCGTGTGAATGAATTATATATTATTTCTGTTGTTGTTGAAGTTGTTCTCCATTTAATAATGATTTATTAATTTATTTGTTAATCTTACTCGAAGCCTGTTATTTTAAAACTAGGACAGTTAAGATTTCCGTTAATAATCATTTGCTAATCAAGAATCTTTATTTTTTTTAATGTTAATTTCTTGTATTGCTTTGTCATTAAAGTAAATGGATTGCTTCTGAAAGATTTAAGTGTTTTATTAGTAGACTATAATGGGTTTGAATGCAGTTTTATTTTCCTTTTTTTATACATAAAGAACAATTATAGTTATCTCCACCACAATTTAGGGAAGATTTATTTAATGTTTCTTTTATTTTCTCTTTTAACAATGAGAATATTTAATTATTATTTAGCGGTTTGCCCTTTTTGCTGTTCATATTACAAAGAAATAAACACTAAAGGAATTGGGTTAACTTAAATAAAAATGAGTAGTTATGCCAAGAAAACAAATTAATGGTGTCTAAATGACTATCTAGGCAAATTAACAGAATTAATTAAAGTATTAGGCACTTTATAAACAGTTGTTTGATTTAAATAATATCGTCGATTATTTAAAAAGTCCTTTAATGTTAACGTTTTGTTCCAAGTAAAAATAGTTAATTATTTATCTGACAATTAAATGGTATTTATAGGTGTTTTATGATTATAATTTTTTTGCGTAATATTACAATAACGCTAATACCGATATTTATACCTTATCTATTATGTATAGCGATTATTTATTTGAATAAATTTTTTGAATACATTTTCTGTCTCGAAATCTTTTAGTAGGCAGACGGCCTTGGTCCAACATGTGTTGTGGTGCTGGGGTATTAGTTAGTTAGGTAAAAAGATTTGATTTGTTTTTCCAAAAAACTCGTGATATTTGATGTATTATAATTATTGGAATTAAAATCATATTGTCTTTCTTTTAATACAGTATATTTTATTAAAAATAATTTAATAATGTTAAAAAAATTTCAAATCGAAATTATCGTAATCTTCAATGTTTCACAGTTATGGATCTTAAAAGAGTGTAAAATTATTATTAAGAGTTTCGATGTAATTTTGTTTAATTTTCTGCGTAGAAATTTTGGTGGTAAAGTATACTAATTCCTAATTTAAAGAATTCGTAATTATTCTAATCTGATACAGTTTAGTAATTAATGTAAAAAGGCAGCTTCATAGTATGAAGAAATATTAATAATTCAGTTTTTAGGCCCATTAAAAAAAAAAAAAAAAGAAGAAACTGAGGTTTTCCACTATTAATGACAATCACGTTTGTTTCTCTACAGAAAAAAAAATCAAATGCAAGGGGAAAAAAGTATAACTAATTTTTAACTGTCTCCTTGGGAATTTCGCATTCCATTATATTTTTAATTCTTCTTTTCTTCCTTTTTTCTTTTTTTGAGATGTAGAACAAGTAATCATAACAAGCTGTATAATTTTTAAACATACGTAATGAGAAACAACAAAATATTTTTCATGTTTTCTGCATTTTGAAAACAAATATTTTTTGGCATCTCATCTCACTCGCAAATCTTGAAAGCAATCCAACTCCTGAATAATGTATGATGAATAATAAACGCGGAAGGGTGACGTTAATTTGTGTGTTGAAAACGTTACAACGTTTCAGTTTGGAGAACGGCCGCAAGTAGATTACTCGGTAATGGGATTTGGACAGTTATTAAAGCGTCAAGATACCGAATGCTTTGACATTTAAAAGACAACGTTTTGTGAATGCAATACTCAACAATGGCGGTTTTGATTTGAATATTATCTGTTGTTGTTGAAGTTGTTCTCCATTTGATGATGATTTATTATTTTATTTGTCATTACGAAATATAACTGAAAGCCTGTTATTTTAAAATGTGGACAGATAAGATTTCTTTTAATAATCATTTGCTAATCAAAAAATCTTTATTTTTCTAATTTCTTGCATTGCTTTGTCATTAAAGTAAATGGATTGCTCAGAAAGATTTAAGCGTGTTATTAGTAGACTATAATGAGTTTGAATGCAGTTTTGTGTTCTTTTTTTTTACATAAAGGGCAATTATAGTTATCTCCACCACCCTTTAGGGAAGATTTATTTAATGTTTGTTTGATTTTCTCCTTTTAACAATGAGAAAATTCAACTGTTATTTAGTGGTTTTTCATTTTCCCTGTTCATATTTCCAAGAAATAAACAATAAAGGAATTGGGTTGACTTAAATAAAAATAAATAGTTCTGCCAAGTAAACAAATTAATGCTGTCTAAATGATTAACAATGGAAATTAGCGAAATTAATTAAAGTATTAACCGCTTTATAAACAGTTGTTTCAATTTAAAAAATATTGTTTATCATTTAAAGGGTCCATTACTATTGAAGTTTTGTTCCAAGAAAATATAATTAATTATTCATAATAACGATTAAATGATATTCATAGGAGTTTTATGACTATAATTTTTACGTATCGTTATAATAACGTTAAAGCCAAACTTTATAACTTATCTATTATGTATAGAGATTATTTATTTGAATAAGTCTCGGTAGTTGATTTAACGTGAAGTATAGAGTCACTATAACGATATTGTCCTAATTGCATAATTTACTTATTAAAACAAGTTAATAATAACAAAAGATTTTAAATATAATCTATATAATTAAAAAATGTTATATTGTGAATAAAATTATGCATTATATTATTCATTAAATTATACTTATAAGAGTTATGTTATATTTTGTTTTTATAAATTTGTTTTAAATTTTTAATTATATTATGCCCCTTTCTACAAATTTGGTTTGTGGCTTTATGGTAATTTTTTTAACACTTTAAGCTAATTAGACCAGGACATACTGTTTGACGTGATTTAAGAAACATTAACAAGCATCCATGTCACAGCCAGGATTCTAATTTGAAGCCTATGGTATCAGAGACCAAAGCGTTATCAAATACAAGAGCGTCAGGCCACTTTGTGATAGAAAAACTTGTCTGGCGCTGGGTGTCACTGATTTAGGATTCGAATTTCGGCTGGGCCATGGATGTTTGTAGTGATACGGAATCCACTTTAAACTGTAGGTTCCTGCCTAATATGACTGACGATAATTGGGAGTAGGGCTGACATCCCCACAAGAGAAAACATTTCCTATCTCGAAATCTGCCAGGACCGGCCCACCATTAGCTGTAATGTCTAGGAATTAGTAAATTAGGTAGAAAAATTTTATTTTTCTATTTCGATAAACTCTTGTTATATGATTTATATTTCTTGAAATTAAAAACATAGTATATTTTTAACATATATTTTTTAATAAGTAATTTAATAATAATAAAAACTTTTTCAAATGAAATTATTGTAGCCTTCATTGCTTAAAAATTATTGATCTTCAAACTGTTTAAAATATTATTGAACATTTTCGATTTATTGTTTTTAAATTTTATGTTTTCAAATTTTTTGTGCTTAATTATTCCAATTCTTATTTAAAGAATCCGTACTTATTCTAATCTGATATATTTTAATATTTAATGTAAAAAAGCAGATTCATAGTTTTCAGAAATATTAAAATAACAGCTTTTTGTGCTCAATTTTTTTTAAAAAAACGAAACTGAGATTTTCACTGTTAATGACAATCGTGTTTGTTGCTCTAAAGAAAATAAAACAAATGCAAATGAAAAAAAAAACATAACAAATTTGTAACTGTGTCCTCGGGAATTTCGCATTCTATTATATTTTTCTTTCTTCTTTTTCTTTCTTTATTTTATTTTTATTTTTTTCAGATGTAGAACAAGTAGTCGTAACAAGCTGTATAATTTTTAAACATACGTAATGAGCAAAATCTTTTCTTGTTTTCTTCATCCAAAAACGAATATTTTTTGGCATCTCATTTCGCTTGCAAATCTTGAAAGCAATCCAACTCCTGAATAATGTATGATGCATAATAAACGCGGACGTTAATTTGTGTGTTGTAAACGTTACAACGTTTCAGTTTGGAGAAAGGCCGCAAGTGGATTACTCGGTAATGGGATTTGCACAGTTATTAAAGCATGAAGTAATGCTTTGACAACTAAACGACAACGCTTTGTGAATGCAGTACTCAACAATGGAGATTCTTATTTGAATACTATCTGTTGTTGTTGAAGTTGTTCTCCATTTGATTATGATTTATTATTTTATTTGTTATGACGAAATTTTACTCAAATTCTGTTATTTTAAAATGTGGACAGTTAAGATTTCTTTTAATAATCATTTGCTAATCAAGAATCTTTATTTTTTTTTAAAGTTAATGTCTTGTATTGTTTCTCATTAAAGTAAATGGATTGCTTGTTAAGATTTAAACTTTTATTAGTAGACTATAATGAGTTTGTATGCAGTTTTGCGTTCTTTCTTTTTTTTTTTTTTTTTCACATGTAGGGCAATTATAGTTATCTTTACCACACTTTAGGGAAGATTTATTTAATGTTTCTTTTATTTTCTCCTTTTAACAATGATAAGATTTAACTATTATTTAGTGGTTCTCCTGTTTGCTGTACATATTTCAAAGAAATAAACACTAAAGGAATTGGATTAACTTAAACAAAAAGTACCTAGTTATGCCAAGTACACAAATTAATGCTGTCTAAATGACAAACTGGACCCCTTAGCAAAATTAATTAAAGTGTCAGCCGCTTTATAAACAGTTGTTTCAATTTATAAAAATGTCGTTTATCATTTAAATGGTCCTTTTATATTAACGTTTTGTTCCAGGTAAATACAGTTAATTATTTATAATAACGATTAAACGATATTCATAGGTGTTTTATGATTATAATTTACTGCGTGCCAATATAATGGCGCTTAAGCCAACCTTTATAACTTATCTATTATGTATAGAGAATATTTGCTTGAATTAATCTCAGTAGTCAATTTACCTTGAAGTTTAGTGTCACTATAACTTTATTGCCAAAATTACATATTTTACACATATGAAAAACAAAATTAATAGTAACAAAATATTTTATTTATAATCTAGAATATTTATAGTATTAAAATATGTTACGGTGTAAATAAATTATATATCAGATTATGCTTTAAACTGTTAAATTACACTTATAGGAGTTATGGTACGTTGATTGGTTTGTCGCTTGACGTCATTTTCTGGCACACCTCAGGCTAATTAGCCAGGGACCTATTGTTTAACGTGGATTACAAACCACTAACAAACATCCATGTAACAGCCAGAATTTGAACTTGCAGCCTATGGCACCAAAGGACAGTGCGCTAGCCAATTGATCATCAGGCCTCGTTATTGTAGGAAAACTTGTCTGGCGCTCGATGCTACATGTTTCACATTCGAGTCCGGGGGAGGGCATGGATGTTTGTAGTGGTTTAAAGTTGTGATCGTCTGATATGACTGTAGAGCATTGGGCGTAGGGCTGACAACACTACTCTGTTAAAAGAAACATTTCTCGTCTCGAAATCTGTCAATAGCCCACATTGGGTTGTAGTGACAGGGAATTATTTAGTTAGGCAGATAACTTTGAATTTCTTTTTCTATAAACTTTTGTTATTTGTTGGTTTATAATTCTTGTAATTAAAAATGTATTGTCTTTTAACGTAATACATTTTGTTATAAATAATTTAATAATATTAAAAACTTTTTGAAATGAGTTGATTGTAGTTTTCATTGCCTCAAAATTATTGATCTTTAAACTGTTTAAAATTATTACTGACATTTTGGATTTAATTTTTTTTTCTTATTTTCTATTTTAAAGTTTTTTGTACTACACTATCCTGATTCATAATTTGAAGAATTCGTAATTATTCTAATCTGATATATTTTAATAATTAATGTAAAAAAGCAGAATCATAAAGTGAAGAAATATTAATAATTCCGTTTTTGTGCCCATTTAAAAAAATAAAATCAGATTTTCCATTGTAAATGACAATGATGTTTGTCTTTTTAAAGAAAAAAAGAATCCAATGCAAGAAAAAAAAGCATAACTAATTTTTAACTGTCTCCTCGATAATTTCGCATTCTATTATATTTTTCCTCCTTCTTTTAATTTCTTTATTTCCTTTTTCTTCTTTTTTTGAGATGTAGAACAAGTAGTCGTAACAAGCTGTATAATTTTTAAACATACGTAATGAGAAAACGCAAAAATCTTTTTCTTGCTTTCATCATTTTGAAAACGAATATTTTTTGGTATCTCATTTCGCTCTCAAATCTTGAAAGCAATCCAACTCCTGAATAATGTATGATGAATAATAAACGCTGACGTTAATTTGGGTGTTGAAAACGTTACAACGTTTCAGTTTGGAGAACGGCCGCAAGTAGATTATTCGGTAATGGGATTTGCACAGTTATTAAAGCGTCAAGTAATGCCTTGACAACTGAAAGACAACGTTTTGTGAATGCAATGCTCAACAATGGAGATTTTGATTTGAATGTTATCTGTTGTTGTTGAAATTGTTTTCCATTTGATGATGATTTATTATTTTATTTTTCATTACGAAATTGTACTCGAATCCTGTTACTTTAAAATGTGGACAGTTAAGATTTCTGTTAATTATTATTTGCTAATAAAGAATCTATACTTTTTTTAAAGTTAATTTCTTGTATTGCTTTGTCATTAAAGAAAATAGATTGCTCGGAAAGATTTAAGTGTGTTATTAGTAGACTATAATGAGTTTCAATGCAGTTTTGTGTTCTTTTTATATACATAAATGCAATTATAGTTAGCTGCACCACACTTTAGGAAAGATTTATTTAATACTTCTTTTATTTTCTCCTTTTAACAATGAGAAGATTTAACTATCATTTAGTGTTTTTTGTGTTTTGCTGTTCATATTTCAAAGAAATAAGAACGAAAGGAATTGTGTTAACTTAAATAAAACAAGTAGTTATGACAAGTAAACAAATTAATGCTGTGTAAATGAGTAACTGGGCAAATTAGCGAAATTAATTAAAGTATTAGCCGCTTTATAAATAGTCGTTTTAATTTAAAAAACATCGTCGATCATTTAAATGGTCCTTCTTTATCAACCTTTTGTTTTAAGTAAATATAATTAATTACTTATAATAACGATTAAATGATATTCATATGAGTTTTATGATTATAATCTTTTGCGTACCATTATAATAACGCTATTGTCGGCCTTCATAACTTTTCTATTAAGCATAGTTATCAATTATTTGAATAAATATCAGTTAATTTAACGTGAAGTATAGATTCATTGTAACGGCATTGCCATAATTCCGTATTTTACTTATTAAAATCAAAATTAATAGTAACAAAAGATTTTAAGTATTATCTACAATGCTTATATACTTAAAAGTTATCATGTGAATAAATTATATATTAAATTATGCTTCGAACTATTGAATAATACGAGTAAGGGTACTTTGGTTGGTGTGTCGCTGTGCGGTAATTTTTTTGCAAACTTTAAGTTAATTAGCCGGAGCCTACTGTTTAACTTCGATTCCGGACCGCTAACAAACATTCCTGCCACAAATAGTATTCGAACTTGAAACCTGTGGTACCAAAGCCAGAGAGCTAGCCAATAGGTCATCAGACCACGTTATGGCAGTAAAACATGTCTGGTTTTCGGTGCCACAGAATTCGAGACCTGGAGGATCATTGAGGGATGTTGTGATTCGGAATCTACTTTAAACAATAATTCTGGTTTAACATGACTGTAGAGCAATGGGCGTAGGATGACAACCCCTCTGTAAAAAGAAATCCTTTCCTGTCTCGAAATCTGTCGGTAGACAGATGGCCGTGTCCCACATATGTTGTAGTACCATGGTTTGTTTTGTCGCTCTACGGTCATTTTGTGTACACTTATTTTAATTAGAACGGGACCTACAGTTTAACGTGGATCCCGAACCACTAACAAACATTCAAGCACAACCAGGATTCGAATTTGAAGCCCGTATTATTAAAATCTAGAGCACTAGCCAATTGATCATTAGGCCACGTTATGGTGGGAAAACTTGCATGGCGCTCGGTGCCACAGATTTCGTGTTTGTGTCCCGGTGCGACCATGGATGTTTGTAGTTGTTCGGAATCCACTTTAAATGTATGTCCCAGTCTGATATGACTGTAGAGCGTTAGGCTAATGCTGAAAACATTACCCTGTAAAAATAAAATCTCCTTTCTGGAAATCTCTCAGTAGGCAGTATAATTCTTAGAATTAAGAACATGTTACATTTTTTTATAAATAACTTAAAAATATTTAAAAAATTTTCAAATGAAATTATCATAGTTTTTATTACTTCAAGATTATTGATCTTAAAAAAAATTGTGACCAGTGCCAAAAATCAACTTAACAGAAAAGCTGAACTGAAAAAAAATTAATTAAAAATTTGAATAAATAAAATCATTGTACTTTGTATAGTTTTAATTATCCGATTAACTTTCTAAATTGTATCTTACTATTAAATTCTTAAAAATTTTCACTGTGTTAAAAAGTGCTATTACTATGCATAATAATTGATTATTTTATTCTGCATCAGATTAACTTCCAGCTTAATTAACTTTTCCAGAAATAGCCAGTTAGATTCCTGCAAACGATATCCAACATTTGCATATCTCATTCGCTTAATGGCATCAGACCGTTCTTCAAACGAAACATATTTGTTAAATTAATAACTCGACTATATTTTATCCCGGTTAATTTAGTCCGTTTAGGGTATTCCAATTATGGCATTGCATTTTGTTTATTTATTTATTTAATTATTTTGCTCAACAAAAAAGTAGGGCAATCTTGTTATGCAAATATTGAAAAGGATGTTGACCTAAGTGGTAAATATTTTATTTGAAAAATAGCAAGTGATGTCGTTTTCTGAAGTTTTATTAAATTTCGGGTTTTTTCCACATTTCTTACAAAAACCAAGGTAACTCGAAATGTTTAAAACACATTTTTGATAGCTCTTTTATACAAAAGTAGTAATTATTTTACATTTTTCCTTATTTTAATTACTAGTTTTTCTTTTAATATTAATAAAAGTTTCATTTTCGGTCATACATTTTGATACATAAGTAGAGGAAGTATAAAAATCAGCAGAACGCATTTCAGTTTCCAAACATGCCATTAACATAATATTTTAATAATATAAGTAACAGAAGATATCCTTTTTTGGATAATTTGGGATATACACATCATTGATATAAGTATGAAATATGTATGGCTATCGATTTTGACTTGATAAAAATGAGAAATTTTTTTTATGATGACCAGTTTCCAAGTAAAAGAAATAAAATGCAATTTGCTTTCAATGTATTCAAGCTTTTGATATATAACTAGCTATTTAAAAATGATAAAGATTAATTTAAATAATTAAACAGAAAGAAGTATTACAGAATTAATAGTTTAAAAGTAAATTGTTTTTCAATTTATTCTAAATTTTGTTTTATAATTAGCTATTTAAAAATGTTATATATTAATTTATATAAATAAACAGTTTTCAAGTAAAAGAAATCAAAGGATCGAATTCTAATGATTTTTAAATTTATTCCAAATTTTGTTATATAACTAACTATTTAAAAATGATAAGGATTAATTTAAATAATTAAATAGTTTTCAAGTAAAACGAATCAAAGTTTTGAATACAAACGTTTTTTCAATATATTAAATTTTTTATTATATAACTAGCTACTTAAAATTATATATATAGTAATTTTAAAAAAATTAGGCAGTTTTTAAATAAAAGGAATTAAATGTTCAAAAAAACATTTTTTTTCAATTTATTCCAAATTTTCGTGTATATATATATATAAGATATATGTAGATATTAATTTAAAGATATATTAAGATGTATATAGATATTTCGTATATATAGCTAAGTATAACTAGTTGTTTAAAAATAATATATAATAATGTAAATAATTAAACAGTTTTTAAGTAAAAGGAATGTAAGGTGCAATAGCAAATTGCTTTTCTGAATTTTGTTATATAACTAGCTATTTAAAAAGGATAAAGATTAATTTAAACAATTAAACTGTTTTCAAGTAAAAAGAATCGTACAAAAGCAAATTGATTTTCAACTTATTCCAAATTTACTATTTAAAATAATATATATTATTTAAAATAATTAAATTGTTTTCAAATAAAAGGAATCAAAAGTTCAAAAACAAATTGTTTTTCAATTTATTCCAAATTTTCTTATATAATAAGCTGTTTATTAATAATATATAATAATTTAATAATAATAAATATTATTTAAGAAGTTTTCAAGTAAAAGGAATGTAAGGTTCAATAGCAAATTGCTTTTCTAAATATTGTTATATAACTAGCTATTTAAAAATGATATATATTAGTTTAAATAATTAAACAGTTTTAAAGTAAAAGAAAACATTTCAAACCCAATTGTTCTTCATTTTATATAGCTAGTTGTTAAATATTTTTGTATATTAATCTAAATTATTAAGCTGTTTAATGCAAGGTTCAAATGCAAAGGCTTTTTCAATTTATTTCAATATTTTTTTAATATAACTAGCTATTTAAAAATGTTTAAGATTACTTTTTTTTTTGTTTTATAAGAAATTTAATTAAGTGAAATAAATTATGCTTGGATGAAACAAATTAAAACTACTATATCTTTCATTTTAATCAACAGCAAAAGTTGGAACTATTTTTTATACCACGATATACTGTATCATCCTGTGATGCCATTTGGTGTTTGTGAAAAAATAATTTTTTCTTCCTGGCGTTTTAGTGTAACAATTTTTTATTTGCTATAACCTAGCAAATGTCTTTGATTGAAATTTATGAGACATTTAATAAAATAAATCTTACACTGGCTGTATTCTGATAGGAAATATAAGAAAAAAAAGAAAATATTATGTATTGGACATCGTGAAAAAGAAAATTGTAAGAAAATAAATCAATTGTAAAATTGAGCATATGTTTTCACTAATATAAACTTATTCTGAGCATATGTTTTCATGATTGTAATGAGCGTCTTTACTGAATGGAGTGAACATCATCTGAAATCTCAACTGAATTCACTGATTGGAATGAACACCCGTGTTCACTAATATAACTTACTATTTGAAAATGATAAAGATTAATTTAAATAATTAAGTAGCTTTCAGGTAAAAATAATCATTCAAAAGCAAATTGTTTTTCAATTTATTCCAAATTTTGCTATATAACTAGTATTAAAAATAGTATATATTAATTTAAATAACTGAGCAGTTTTCAAGTAAAAGCAATGAAAGATTCAAAAGAAAATTTATTTTCTTAATTTTGTTACCTTTGTTTACTATTAGTAACAAGTTAACTTTATTACACTAATTTTACAACAAACTATTTGGTTTGAAATAAATTTCATTTATGCAGCGTAAAACGGAATACACTATTTTATTTAAATATGTCTTGAAATTTATTAATTTCTTGAATGAATTTCTTGAATTCATTTACAGGTCAAGTTAAAATTTAAAACTATAAAATATTATTGCGGAAATTATAGTTTTTTTTATCTGGAACTCTTATCAGAAATTCATAGGTTACTTTAAACTATATAGTATCTATTAACTATAACTATTTTATACATATTATCTCTTTAAACTATTTAATAGTTTACAGAAAAATAAAGTAGTGAATAATGAATATACTTTTGCCCTGAGGATACCCTTTTTCTTGAAAAAGTCGTCTTCAGAATATTGTAATTGTTTGCTTATGGGATTTTGTATGGTTACTATATTTATTTATTTCCTCATTTTCTTTATGGGTCTTTGCGATGTTTGTCGTTTCCGTTTAACTGCCTATAGGGTTTGTGATTTTCAGTTTTGTCGATGCAGCTAATGTGTATTTATAATTTTAAATAAATTTGTCCGTTTTTTAAAAAAGAATTTGCAACTCTAATTTGGAGGGATTGGTTTGGTGACCCATGAAAATTTAGTTATCAAGCAATATATAAACACACCCACAACACACCCACTCACACAAACACACACACACACATGTATATATTATATACGTGAGTATGTATGGGTTTGTATAACTGGCTATTAAAGTTAGTTTAAATAGCTACTATACGTTGTGTTGTAAGTATGGTTTGGATTTTATATATATATATATATATATGTAAATAAGTTTTTATATTATTTTTTTATTATTTATATATTTTCGGATTATTTATTTATATTATTATATTATACTTATTTTTCTATATTTTATTACATGTGGTAAAATTTAGTCCATGTCCTTAATAATTTAAGTATTATTGATTATAGATCATCAACAATAAATTAATTCTTTCATCTAGATCTTCAACAGTAAATCAACTCCTGCCTCTAGATCTTCAACAATAAATTAATTCGTTCATCTAGATCTTCAACAGTAGATCAATTCTTGCCTCTAGATCTTCAACAATAAATGAATTCTTTCATCTAGATCTTCAACAGTAAATCAACTCTTGCCTCTAGATCTTCAACAATAGATTAATTCTTTCATCTAGATCTTCAACAGTAGATTAATTCTTGCCTCTAGATCTTCAACGGTAGATTAATTCTTTATATTGAACAGTATATAAATTTTTTTCCTCTAGATCGTCAACAGATCAACAACTTCCTTCAATATTGATGTACAAACCTGTTTTCAACTCTAGCAAGGTATTTTTTTCTTGGCTAACTTTGGATTCTACCTAAATTATGTATCAAAAGCTTTTTCAAGCGTATTTTTTTACGAGATTCATACCCAGTATACCTTTTCCCTTGGTCTAGCGCAAAGTGGATTTTAAATTTTCATGCAGTAGTTGAGGTTTTTCTGTTTCTTTTAATACATGAATAAAAAATGTGTTTATCCTACTTAGTTTAGTTAGTTTAAAGCGATATATACCTTTTACATGGGAGATAGGGTCTTAAAAAATACCTTGTAAATCGGAATCGTACATTTTATGTCTATGATCGTGTAAATAGAAAACAAACGAAAATGCGCATAATTCAATCATTTATTTCAACTTAAAATAAAACAAATAATGTTCTTTTTTCATAAAACTTTAAAGTCTTATTTTTAATTGCATTGGTATCAATTGGAATCATCTTTTGTGTGCTGTCTTCTGTTAATATCATGAATGCGTTTTCCATATTTCCCATTGTGACATCTCTTACTTATGACGCTGTACTCTTAGTCGTAGAAGATTCAGCTGCTACATTATTTTTAATGTAATCATTTTTTTTCTTATTATACTTATTCATGTAATGAATGTTTCATTCATGTAATAAACATTTAGCAGTATCTGCTACTCTTTCTCCATTATGTAGACGAACAAAATATTTTAATTTTACTTTATAAAGATACCACTTGTATTTTCAATTTTTTTTTTTTTTAAATTTATTTTGGCATGGTAAAATCCCCAAAATGTTAAATATGCTACATAAACTATAATTGTTTTTCACTAACAAGTGAATATAAAGAATTATTCTTATATAATTAAGAAATATAAAGGATAATTCTGAATATAAAGCATAAGGATGATAGTAAATAAAGAAAAATATGAAAACATTTTCATAAAATAATTTCAGCTGTAATCGTATTTTCGTAAAATAATTTCAGCTGTAATAATTTCAGCTGTCTATCAGCAGCTGTCAAAAATATTTGAATCACCACATAAACAATAGAACATACGAAAACATTTTCATAATCTAATTTCAGGATTATAAATAATTAAAAAAATACGAGACGTTTTCTAACACTAATTTCAGGAATAATATAACCACAACTGCACAAAAAATTGAAAAATACGAGAAAAGTTTCATCAACGATTTTCAGAATTATAAGGAAATAAAAATATGAGAAAATTTTCATCAACTAATTTCTAGAGCCATAGAGAGATAATTGTGTGAATAATGAAAAATGAGATGACATTATCCTATACTAATTTCAGAAATAATTGTGTAAATAGTAAATAGAGAAATAAATATGAAAACATTTTTTGTAAAATAATTTTAGGAGTAATAGGAAATCTGTCTATCAACAGCTGTCAAAAATACTTCCAAAATGTATTACCGAAAAGTAACTTCAAACACTTTTTTCTCAGTCCTATCTTCCAACATGATACCGTACCTGATATCCAGGATTTAATTTGGAACTTGTGTAGGGAAAAAGTGACAAAAGCTGAGAGGGGGATGAGGGAAAAAAAGAAGGGGGAAAGACACGAGTTCTAACGCTGTTTCCCTCTTTTTAATGCTTTGCCAATTCCGTTTTATTATTTTTATGCTTTCTTCCCTCCAAGTTTTCTTCCCCTCTTTTCATTGTAAACGTATCTTAGCCCAAAAATTCTTGACTGTCGCCAAACTTTTCAGTCAGAGAGAAAAGTGCGAATTGAAACTGCAACTGCAACGCTCCGAGGAGGACTGGAAGACGACAAAAAAAGAAAAAAAAAGTAAACAGAAAAACCAAGTTCGAATCGAAGGGTGAAACATACACATATATAGAATAAAAAAAAAAAAAAAAAAAGAAAGAGGCCCACCGATCCAAATTTAATCAATATATAGATTCAAGAAAGTCCCTGGCTCTACTGAAATACAAAATAACAAGAAAAACTTCTTCCTACCTGTGATGTTGATAATAGGCTAAGAAAGAAAAAGTTATAAATTAGTTTTATCCAATAAGAATACCATAAAATAGATTTATTTTATTGAGGTTTTTTTGTAAAAAAAATGTATGAAAATGTAATGATTGTGTTTTATGTTTTCTTATTTATGATTCAATTTTGCAATGTTCAGAGTTTGAAGACTAGAAATATATTTGTTTTTTTATTGGCCAAAATGCCAAAAATACAATGTAGTAATGTAATTAAATAAAATTAAATGTTGTCGAAACTCATATGACAAAATATATTTATAATTGTATAGCAATATAGTTAACAATCATATAAATAAGTATAATTATAGGTGTATAACAATTACATGTAGTTAACAATCATATAAAAAAATATAATTATAATTGTATAACAATAATATGTAGTTGACAAACATATAAAGAAATATAATTATAATTGTATAATAATCATGTGTAATTGACGATCATATGAAGAAATATAATTATAATCTGTAACAATCATATGTAATGGACAACCATATGAAGAAATATAATTATTAGTTTATTAATGTTTAGTTTATTTGTAAAAATGAATAAAATGTAATGCATTAATGTAAATAGATAAAAGTAAATGTTGTTGACAATCATATGATGAAATATAATTATAATTGTATAACAATCATATGTAGTGGACAATCTTATGAAGAAATATAATTATAATTGTATAACAACCGAATATTTTTTTATTTTTATTTCTTAAAACATTTATTTACTGTAACAATTAATTTCCGTACAAAATATCAACCATGTTTTGTGGACAAAATCGAATTTATTAAGCATTAAAAATAATTAGTTAAAAATTTTAGCTGTTAAGCTGTTAAAAATAGCTGTTAAAAATTTTTAACAGCTGTATTGAACAAAAAGTAACAATATTAATATGCTTTTTTAAAATAAAAACGTCAGAAATTATGAAATTTCTTCATTCAGAAGATTAAATTTCTAAGATTTATAAAAATTTTTAACTGACAATGATAATAAGACAGCTTTGACGCAAGCTATCCCACAAAGTGAGATCAAATCGGCATTCGATTAGGTATTATGGCACTGCAACAAATGTATTGAATTTTCAATGAAAATCCTTCAGAAAATATAATTACTTGTTTTTATTAAGTTCTATAAGTTCAATTTTAAAAATTATTTGATATACTGTGTATAAACATTACTGATTTGGTCATCAGTTGTAAAAAATATATATTAAATATATATAAAATTAATTAAAAGTTTCAAACCTGAAACATTGAAAAAATATTTTCGAAAATTTTTGTTTTCTATTCGAGAATATGTGATTTGATTTGAATTTCAAGATTGACCATGGCAAAATTGAAGCTATATTTGCCAAATAAATATTTATCTTCTTTAAATTTATATAGCAGGATGTATTGGGAGACAGCTTATATTTTTCAATCCTATCAAAATAAACCCATTTAAAGTGTAAAACAAAATCTGTGTAATAAAATTTGAATTAAAATAAAAATGAATTAAATTTATTTATCATTAATTTTAATAAAAGCTTTCAATGAATTATAGTCAATTTTAAATAAATATTTATATTATTATTAGTAGATTATTATTATTAGATTATATGTAAAACTTTGTACTTCAGTTGTACTTTATGAAGCTACCGTGCATAATATTTTTTGTTCAAATCCGCTTGTGGTGTTCGTTGCAGGCACTGCTTTCAGAAACGAGAAGACACGATGGTGATTGTGACAATGTGTGTGAAGCGTCTCATATTTATATTTAGATTGCCTGGAGGAAGTTTTTCGGGTTTTGCTTTTTCGAGATGCAGTGTCCTTTTTCCAATCATAGTAGAAGGACAATGCCGTCTCTTTGTTGCCTGTCAGTGGATTGTCTGTGGCATATAAGTGGAATGAAATCCACTGATGTTAAAACAACAAAAAAAGTTAATATGCTTTTTCTATTTTAAACTCTTATGGAAATGTGAATCACTTCCCCTAAAATCATACTGGAAGATCAATGTTGTCCCGTTGTTGCCTTTCAGTGGATTGCCTGGGCCTTATAATTGGAGTGTGATTCATTGATATTAAAACAACAAAGAAAGTTAATATGTTTTTTTTCTATTTTGAACTACAGCAAATGCTTCCTTTTAATGCTTTATTTCGTTTTTTTTCCCTCAGAGCTGCCTCAATATAAATGATCTTGTACCACAAAATCATCTTTTCTAAATTCTTTTCCAAACATGAATTTTTTTTTTCCTGAAAACATTTTTTTTTTCATTTCTTTGGGACATAATAAACTGTGTCAAACTTGTTCCCGTAATATAGAATGTGGGTTCAGAGTTTTCCATTATGAAAGCACCCTCTTTTTGGAGTTGACATTTGCAATAGACTTTTTTTTTCCACCTGCAGTTTTCCTATTGTGCAAGTCCTGTAATATTTTTCTGTTTTCTTTTTTCGGTCTTTTTATCGACCGACTTGGACGATGATAAAGTGTCTCCAAAGCGTCGTCGAGTATTGACGGAAGGAGAGATGACTTATACGATTGGGTAGAAGAATCACGTAATTCTGAAAATAGTTTTTATTTACGATTACACAATAAAAAGTTCCACACAACCCTTTGTATAATATGATATACGAGTACAACTAACTATTTGTCCAAATCGTGGCCACTTGATAGAATACCTAACTAGTGTACAAAAGAGCTCAAGTTCAAATCCGTTGACAGTGTCCATTGCAGCCAATGATTTTAGAAACGAAAATATTTTATTTATAAAATCTCCTCGTTTCTGTAAGCATCCAACAGATGGGTGTTGTACAAAATAAAACATTAATAAAAATTAATAAATCATGACTTATTGATTTTCAGAACGTAGAGAAAATCATGATTGCAATCACGTATTCAGAAATTGACTGAGGTAGTAAGTAGCGAAAATTAGAGCAAGTGACAAAAATTTGAATAAGTATTTGAAGTACGTAGCAGAAATTCTTCTATTTTATTAGTAAACTATTATTTTAGAGTAAGTAAGAGATATAAAAAAATCTAGACCAATGGAAGATCTAGAGTAAGTAGTAGAGATCTATTATAATTTTGCAGAAATTAAGTATCTATGTAGAATATGCTGCTGGAATGAAGCATGTATCTAACATAAATTTTAAAATCATGTCACGCAGTGAACTGTTTCAAATCTATTGATACAGACTTTTTAATACATTCTACATTCAACCTAGGTCACTCCAATCGAATATAAGACAAATCAATAAATTTTAAAAATTTAAGTATTATTCCAAAATTTAATGTACTGATTTTTTGGTCTTTTTTACCGACGGGTTTGGACGACGATAAAGTGTCTCCAAAGCGTAGTCGAGTATTGACGGAAAGAGAGAGGACTTATAAGTTTGGGTAGAAGAATCGCGTAATTCTGAAAATAGCTTTTATTTACGATTACACTATAAAAGCTCTACGCTACCTATTGTATATAATATGACATACAAGTACAAAAAACTATTTTTACCCATGTTAACATGCCTAACTAGTGTACAATAGAGATCAAGTTCGTATCCATTGTAGCCATCGTTTTTAGAAACGAGGAGATTTGAGGTATCAAATGTCCTTGTTTCTAAAATCAATAGTTCACATAAGCGTCCAGCAGATGGGTGGGATACGAAATAAAACATTAATAAAAATTAGTAAATCATGGATTATTGATTTACAGAATATAGAGAAAATCATGATTGTAATCACGTATTCAGAAATTGACTGAGTTAGTAAGTAGCAAAAATTAGAGCAAGTGGCAAAAATTTTAGTAAGTATTTGGAGTACGCAGCCGATATTCTTATATTATGCTAGAAATATACTACTTTAGAATAAGTAGCAAATATAAGAAATCTAGAGCGATGGAAGATGTAGAGTAAGTAGCAGAAATCTATTATTATGTTGCAGAAATTATAGTAAATATCTAGAGTAAATACTGGTATCTAGATTATGTAGAAGACATCAATTCTAGAGTAAGAAACAGAAATAAAAATTATCTACAGCAATAGCAGATCTAGAGTAAGTAAGAGAAATACATTATAATCTAACAGAGATTAAGGGAGAAGGAATTAAGGATCTGTCTAGAGTAAGTAGCAAAACTTTCTATGGTATCTAGAACATTTAGCAGAAAGCTATTCTACAGTAAATATTAGAAATCTATTCTAGAGTAAGCAGCAAAAATATAAAAAAAATATCTACAGTAAGTAACAGAAATCCATTATAATGTAACAGAAATTAAGAGAGAGGGAATTAAGCATCTGTTTAGAGTAGATAACAAAATTTCTAGAGTATGTAGCAGAAGTTTATTCTAGAGTAAGCAGCAAAAATAAAAAAAGGTCTAGAGAAATAGCAGATATATAGCAAGTAGCAGACATATATTGTAATGTAACAGAAATTAAGTATCCATGTAGAGTATGTAGCAGGAATTAAGCATCTTTCTAAAGTAAGTAGCAGAAATTTAAATATCAGAACAAAGCCAACTGTTTCAAATTTATTGATAAAGACTTTTTATTGTCTTCCCTCAATATCTTCCCTTCATCTTCCCTTAGCTTATGTTCAGTTGAAACGGCCTAGATGGAAGACATTAAAAAGTCTGTATCAATAGATTTGAAATAGTTGGCTGTGTGTCCTGATTTTTAAATTTCTACTACTTGCTCTAGATAGATGCTTAATTCCTGCTACACACTCTATTATTAAGTATTATTCCAAAATTTAATTTACTTATCTTAGCATTCCTCATAGCTAAAAAATAGGAGGCATCTGTTTGCTTATGTTATTTTACTGTCTCATTTTACCAAACATTGTTATTTTGGAACTAAAACTTCAAAGCAGATCAGCACAAAAGATGAGTATTCTCTAGTTAAAAATAAAATAAACGATTTACAGAAGAAAATACTTATATTTAAAGTTCTTTTTTCGCATCAAATATTTTTGAAGAAACGAAAGAAATATTATTGTTAACTTCAGATATATTCTCAATGTATTTTTTGCGTGCTAGCGTTTTACGCAGATAAATGAAAATAACGTTATTCATGATGATCAAAAACGATTTGCAATCCTTCAATATTCTACTTTAAACGCCAATTAGATTGAATAGTAAGTGTATGGAATATGTTTAGCATGCATGAAGAACAGCGTTTCAGTTTTCAGTGGTAAGGTTTTTCACGTCATTTTGTTTTTACGAGAAAACAACCTTAATGATACATTGCATGATGGACATACGGGTAACATATTTTCAGTTAAAAGGAATTTTTTAAAGAACGAAATAATAAATAGAATAAAAGAATTATATTTTACTTTTTGGTATCCTTTTGAAAAAAATACACAAATTTGCATCAATACTTTATGACATACAGCCATTCAGATCATATACATAAAAGTGATAAATTTGGTGGTGGTCAATAGTTGTGATAGAGTAATAACATACTAAAGCGTGTATCGGGATTGTCAGTTTGGGGCAATCATCCTCATATGATGATGTACTTCAAAAGACTTTTACTTTGTAATTTAGCATGTGTGGTGATTGCTTGGCGATTTTTGCCAGCATTCCTTATTATTGGCTAATACTACTCTATGCTGTTGGCTCAAAGTGAGATAAAAGTACAATGATAAAAAAATACAATGATTTTCAAAAGAAAGGGTTAATTTTTTTTAACGTAAATGTAATCTTTCTAAATATTTAGCATTTATAATATTTTATTAAATTTTTTTCTTAATATTTTTCTTCCAAAATGTTTTTTAAAATAAAATATTCATTCATATGGGCAGCTGTAATGTTTTATTATATTTCATACAAAATTATCAGTTATTAACAATATAATTGTGCTTTGTATCTATTTGTCTTTATTAAAAATATAGTTAAATAAATGCACAACTTGAGAAGAAGAATTTCTCGAAATTTTCAGAATCACTCGAAATGTGTTTACGTCTTCTAAGCAAATGCTCTCAGGCAAATGAAGTAAAGCGGCGATTCAACGCCAATTCTAGTACGAAAATGACCGGAGATGTTTGCCGTAACTTTCTGTTCCTGTTATACCATGTTCTGTTATATACTATTCTATGGGTCCAGTTTATGGTTGTGAATAGGTTGCTACTCATGATGATTCCTCACTGACTGTATATTGTCTATTATATAGATACTTGTCTAATCATATAGATCGTTATTGTCCAACTATATAAGTAGAGTTCACGTTAACGCTAGTCTATTTATATCAAAATTGAAGAAGCCGGGAGGGATGTTGACCACAATGATTCCGTCCTCCTAAGTAGAATTTATTGTACATATTCCATTACTGATTACTGTAAGTTTATCTACCGTGATATTTGCAAATGGACTTGTAAAAATTTATGAAATAAATTCAATGAATTTATTGAATTCATGCAACATTAAAAAAGAATTTTCGCACATAAAAGTATTTTTTAACAACTTCAAAGATGTAGTTTTTAACTCACTTAAAAAAAAAAAAAAATAATAAAAAAAAAATTTTTTGTAATCTAAATTTGCCTACAAAAAATATGACCTTTAAATATAATAGCGCTAATTTATCATTTATCAAAGTATTATCTAAGAAAGTAGGTAAAAGTCACAAAAATTTAATGTTCAAAAAGAAACTGAAAAAGAATAAAAAATGTACGAAAACTGAGTGTGTTATTCAATAAAATGTGTTAACAGAAGTACAATACATAAAGCAGTGAATAGGTATTAGGAATGGGTCATCTGTAAGTATAATAAAGGATCTCCAAACCTAAATGGATTAGAACATGTTTAGGAAGTTCAGATATGTGTGGCTACTTTTTAACTCTGGCTGAAGACCCTTTATTAGAAGAAAGCAGCTTTGCAAAAATAATGGTTCTCGTTTTCTGCGTCATGAATCGCATAATTATTAACCAAACAAATTCCTGTATCTGGTGTATTTAGTATCGTAACAAAAGGTATACATACTGCCAAAATGCGAAGATTTCCGTAATATAATTTTTTTGAATTTTATTTTTAATTAATTAAAAGTAAGCTTTAAGGTTGAAAGCTAATTTATCGGAATTGCATGCTTGTCGCGCTGTTGGAAATCTGTGTTCAATAGTTTGACTAAGAGTTCTGCTATATCTGCCCTCGTAAACACTCGATCATGTATCGTGTGTTATAGAGACTTAAAAGCGGAGTGCATGAATCTTCTCCATGCGGTCGAACAGTGGCTTCGTTGTTGGTGAGTGTCACAAACCTCACTTCAGTGACAGTCCGTAAGTCACAAACATTGCTGATTAAGAACTAAGATTAGGTTGGTTAATTAAGATTAATTAAATTACTAAGCTTTCAAGCTTTAAGGATTCATTACTTTGAAATAATCTTTAAGATAGTTTCATGTATTTATCTTGTATAAAGCAATAAAATTTCTACCTCTTGCTTCACCTTACCTGAAACCTTTTTTTTTTTGTTCTAATGCAGCTGGCAAACACTCAGACAGCTTGGTCTTGGATGCTTTAAGGCAAGCGCTGCACAGACGTACCCACTTTGCATGACCCAGGGAGCGCGTGTAACTTGAAGATAAGCCACGGACGCGGACTAACAATGCCCCCGCAACGCTCTACGATCCTATTAGACCGGGACCTACTTTTTAAAGTGGATTCCGAACCACTACAAACTACCATGGCACTGCTGGGACTTGAACCCGAAACCTGTGGTACCGAGCGCCAGAGCGCTAGCCACTCGGCCATTCAGGCCCTACCTGAAACCTTAGTGTATACAAAAGCTCTAGAGCCTTGTAACTGAAATCTATCGACACAATGTATAGTTCAACAACCATTTGTGTGGAAACTGGCATGCAGCGAACTCTGGAGAATCCAAACAGGGATGAGTAATCGGAGATATATGTATTTTTGGAGGGGTTTGAAATACAATGAAACTAATTATAGTTTTTAAAAATTAAAATTTCAAATTACATAATAACAAAAGACAAACTAGATGAAAAAAAATTCACGATAACTATCAAACTATTTCCTTTGAAATTGTTTTGCGCCGTGCATATCTGACTAGTATCCTTAACAATTAATAGATTCGCCCGTTTATTACTTTAAACCGGATATTCAAATTTCCTTACAATCGATGATGACTTTGACTGCCGTTTTTTACTGAGTTTACTTCTATAAAATATACCCCATAAATTATTTCAAATATAACACTAATTAGAAAAACAAATATATATTAATTACAAATAAAAATGCATGTATTATGTTGAAAATATTGTTTTCAGCAATTTTTTACAAAGCATTTAATTTAAACTGAAAAACGCTTAAACTTATGTACATTTGACCACAACCCACTTAAGTACATTTTCACTGAATAAATTATATAAAGAATACCCCCTGTTTATTTTTAGCATTTCAATTGTATTACCATGGCAACAGCATTAAAGGAGGTGGAATGAATTTCTGAAATTCGAAATTCACATTTTGCCAAACATTTTCATGTAGACCTATCCAAAAAACATATTTGAGTTTAAAGTACATTTCGAAAGGTTAAATGCACTGAAACCTGAAATGTCCTAAACCGTGCACAACTTTTGCATTTTTTTATTTTTATTTTTCAGAACTTTATTGTCCTATCAACAAATAATACTCAACAATATTTCCACAACCCATTATTATGGAATTCCATTTCAGTCTACCTACATTGTGTAACATGAAACTTTTTATTCCCTAACATCAGATATACTTTACATACATCAGAAAATCCAAACATGATGTATGAATAGGAAACCCAGTCTTCCATGCAATGTGAGAGCACATGGTGAAGTAGATATGTTTTTCTTCCAAATTCCAGGCATGGTAAAGCACCCCTTTAATCTAGGAATTGTTAGGGAAAAAGGGGTAAACAGTAGGAACTCTTGTTTTCCCATTAAACCTTAGTGTTATAAAGGTAAGCAAAAAAAACAGCATTGAGTTTCAAAAAGAATAATTTTAAGCTAATCTATTAATAATGGCTTTATATTTTGAAGAATTATACTGTGAATAAAATATTTTAACATCCATAATAATATATTTTTTTTTTTTGAGTCTCTCAACGAAAGCGTAGCAATATAATAGAGTATAATAGATGTAACATTAGGGTTGCAGTTTGAGGCAAACATACTTCTCACGTGATCATACACTTCACGTAATATTTACTTTGTAATTCAACATATGCTATGATAAAGTGTGTGATTATTACCAACAATTTTTATTGTTGGCTATTACTACTCCATGCTGTCGGCGCGAATGAAGACAATGATTTTCAAAAGAAATTGTTCATTGCTTTCCTCATACACCTCACGCAACTTTTACTTTGTAATTTAACATAAAGTTAGACAGCTTGGTGATCAATTCCAACAATCTTTATTGTTGCCTATTACTATTCTAAGCTGTAGTCCCGAAGGGAGACAACTATACTAAAAAAAATTCTTCATTTTTTTTAGCTGGAAATAAAAATATAATTTTTCTAAATCTATTTAATAATCTTTATATTCAACTAACAAATTTGTGTAAGATGGCGAGTGGCTAGCGCCATGGTGTTCGTTACCACATGCTTTGGGTTCGAATCCCGGTGGTGCCATGGATGTTTGTAGTGTTTCGGAATCCACTTTAAGCCGTAGGTTCTGTCACATATTACAATAGAGCGTCATAGAACACAATCAGACTTCTTCTCACCACATCATTCCCAAACTGTAAAAGGCCAAATCAGCTCTAGGCACAGTGATATGGTGTGATGTAGTAGTAGTAGTAGTAGCCATATTAGACCAGGACCAATTGTTTAAAGTGAATTCAGAACCACTACAAACATCTACAGCACCGCTGTGACTCGAACACGAGTGGCATCAAGCGCCATAGCACTAGTCACTCGGCCATCAGGTCCCTATTAAATATTCAGAAATCTGAAATACCCTTAAAAAAAGCATTATATCTATTTCCCAAACCATTACAATCCCACTATTAAACACATTACCAAATTTTATTTTTAATTTCATGTAAAACAAACATTCATTAACTTGAGTGACAACTTTTATTACCTACCACATCATGAACACACTTTACATGCACCAGAAATCATAAGCATGGCACCCAAATAGAAAACCCACTCTTCCCTGTCTCCCGTGGCGAAGCAAGGGATGTTTTTCTTCCGAATTCTCGACATGATAGAGCACCGTTTTAATCTAGGGATTGGGTAGGGAAAAAGGGGTAGGGGGCGGGGCTCTTGTTTTCCCTTTATTATCCCTGAGTAGCGTAAAGAAAAGCAAACGAAAGGGTGGAGGAAAGGCAAATATTGTTCTAAGTCAGTTATGGAAGAGGTCGATGTCTTTGTATATGCATTGGGCACTAAAGGTAAACCCGAATTTAAGAGCACCGCCGGAGTTTTGTTTAGATTCTATATGCGTGGTATTTTATTGTTGCTCGACGAAATGTCCTTGGTTGTAGGGCTTTTAAGTGTATTTGATTTGTAGAAATGTAAACATCTCTTAGTTAAGATGTTGTGCTGAAGTTTCAGATTCGAAAAATTAAGTGGGCTTTGTCTTAACGTGATATTTAGTTATATGTTATAAACATTTTTGATTAAAATGTTTCTTATTGTTTATTTAATCTATTAATAAACATTTAAGATAGAAGGCATCTTGTTTAATGTTTTTTTTATAAACCATGAATAAACAATTAATTATAATGCATCTTGTTTTTCAAACCCTTTATAAACATTTACGATTCAAATTCATATTAGTGTTTTTTTTTAATTCATGAATAAACATTTATAAATGAAATTCATCCTGTCTTTTTTATAAACCATGAATAAACATTTTATTACAATGCCTTGTTTTCTTTTTTATAAATAAATTCATCCTGTCTTTTTATAAGCCATGAATAAACATTTTATTACAATGCATCTTGTTTTAAAACTGGAAAACCGTGGATAAACATTTATAAATGAAATTCATCCTGTCTTTTTTATAAACCATGAATAAACATTTTATTACAATGCATCTTGTTTTCTAAAACCGTGGATAAACATTTATAAATGAAATTCATCCTGTCTTTTTTATAAACCATGAATAAACATTTTATTACAATGCATCTTGTTTTCTAAAACCGTGGATAAACATTTATAAATGAAATTCATCCTGTCTTTTTTATAAGCCATGAATAAACATTTTATTACAATGCATCTTGTTTTCTAAAACCATGAATGGAAAACCGTAAACATTTATAAATGAAATTCATCCTGTCTTTTTATAAACCATGAATAAACATTTTATTACAATGCATCTTGTTTTCTAAAACCGTGGATAAACATTTATAAATGAAATTCATCCTGAATAAACTTTTTTATAAGCCATGAATAAACATCCTGTTTTTTATAAGCCATGAATAAACATTTTATTACAATGCATCTTGTTTTCTAAAACCGTGGATAAACATTTATAAATGAAATTCATCCTGTCTTTTTTATAAGCCATGAATAAACATTTTATTACAATGCATCTTGTTTTCTAAAACCGTGGATAAACATTTATAAATGAAATTCATCCTGTCTTTTTTATAAACCATGAATAAACATTTTATTACAATGCATCTTGTTTTCTAAAACCGTGGATAAACATTTATAAATGAAATCTCCTGTTTTTTATAAAACCATGAATAAACATTTTATTACAATGCATCTTGTTTTCTAAAACCGTGGATAAACATTTAAACATTTTTTTATAAATGCATCTTGTTTTCTAAATTTTATAAATGAAATTCATCCTGTCTTTTTTATAAGCATGAATAAACATTTTATTACAATGCATCTTGTTTTCTAAAACCGTGAATAAACATTTATAAATGAAATTCATCCTGTCTTTTTTATAAACCACGAATAAACATTTTATTACAATGCATCTTGTTTTCTAAAACCGTAGATAAACATTTATGATTCAAGTGCTTCTTATTTTTTTAAATCATGAATAAACATTTATGACAGAAATGCACTTTGTTTATTTTTATAAGATGTGAGCAAACATTTATGAATAATATGCTTATTATTTTTAAACCGTAAGTAAACATTTAATTATAAGGCATCTTGTTTTTTAAACCATGGATAAACATTTATGATTCAAATGCATTGTATTGTTTTTAAAACCATGAATAAACATTTGATTATAATGCATCTTATTTTTTAAACCATGGATAAACATTTATGATTCAAGTGTTTCCTATTTTTTTTAAATCATGAATAAACATTTATGATTGAAATGCATTTATTTATTTTTATAAGCCATGAGTAAACATTTATGATTAATATGCTTATTATTTTTAAACCATGAATAAAAATTTGATTATACTGCATCTTGTTTTTTAAACCTGGATAAACATTTATGATTCAAATGGGACGTATTGTTTTATTAAATCACGAATAAACATTGCTTGATTTAATTATTTAATTTTAATCTAAATGCTCTAAAGCTATCTCTAGCTTTAGTTGTTGAAGCTTTCATTGATTTTTTAAATATAACAATTTAAAATTATCTGATTTTATCACACTAATTCACAATAAAAAGACCATAGTTTAGTTTTTAGTTAGCTGTGCACCTAACGTATGGTTTTCATCATAACAAAGAAACCTTTTTTTTTACATTTTATATTTAAAAAAAGTAAATATTTTATGTAAGGTTTTCTATTTTTATTGAAGAAAAGGATATCACATCCATTATCAGTAACATGATAGCATTAACTACATAATTTTCCTTAGAGCACCGACATGTATTACCAAACATATGTTCTATTTAAATTACTTTTAAGAAAAAACAGATATTGTTGTTGCTAAATAATACTTTAATATGCACAAGCTGTTTGGATAAGTGCATATTTCTGTACGAACCATTAATTTTATAAAAAGTTTCGATTAGAATGCATCTTATTGATTTTTTAAAGGCATTATTAAACAATAAGTTATTTAAATCTTTCATTTCTTACTTTCTAAATAAGCTAACACTAATTCTAGTTTTTGAAAAGGCAATCATTATTTTTTTAATAAAACTATTTAAAATGATCGGTAATTTAGTAAACTATTTCATATACATAATATAATAATTTAGTTTTAATATATATAATGAATATGAAATAAAACACTGATATTTTGTTCAGATGTTTCCGAAAAAAATAATAATAATACTTTTATGGAAGTAATTTTTAAACATTCAAATGTTTTTTCGAATTGAAGTTTCAATAATATTTTATCAATACCTCTATAATGTTGTTATTATTCTGATGATGATTTCAGGATTTAAAGATATAAATTTAATACATAACAATAAGCCTATAACTACTTATTGTATTATAAAATAAATATGTAAAATACAGCTATTCACAATCCAATTTATCTTACTTTACTTTATAACTTCACTTTCTATATTAATATCAGACCTTGTATTATGCCTTTGAGAATATATTTTTGTTTTTTTTTGTCCTAAATGAAATCCTTGATGAAATCTTTTATTTTAATTATAAGAATGATAATACAGATTTAATGTGTTTTATACGTGGACAAGAAAGTTACTGAAACATGTATCTTTTTATAAAATGTTAGTTCTAAACCGTGATAAGATGTTTTACGACAAGAACTCATTCTAAATTCCTTCATATCATTCCTTTTTGGTTATTTAATTCAATATTTTTTTAAATATACAGAAATAAATAAAGTTATTGGAATTTTTGATGAAAAACCCCCGTAAAATAACGAATTTTTTTTTTCTTTCAAAAAAGAAATAATTTGACAAAACGGTTTTGCTAACCCTTCTTTTCAGTGGCTTCAATGATTCAAAAAAATCCAGCATGCTGCAAACGATTATTATTTCTCAAAAAATTAAAAAATTGTGGCGTTTTCATTTATGAAATGGCGTTTTTTCATCGGAGATATTTTGTATTTAAACTATTCATTAAGAAAAACAAAAACCTTTTAAAATGTTTCGAAACCGTTATGGAAGAATAACCTTTTACAAAAAAGTTTTATTCTTTGTAATTGAAAAAAAAAATATATGTATGGCAGAAATAGTTATTTTGAGCACCGAATTTCAGTAAGACATTCATTAAAATATTTTCAAAGTAATATAAAAGAAAATGCATAAACTATTCATTTGAAAAATTTCGTCAATAATAAAAATCATCATTTAACTAAAAATATTGCAATCAAATATGTTCGTAAATGTTTGATGTTAAAGGGAAAGCTTTTTCTAAAATATATTTTGGTTTTTATAAAAGCTTTCAAATTATTTTATTGTTGCATTTACTAACTAAAATGAATAAAAAAAATTGTATTAAATGAAAAACTTTATAAAAATATCTTCTATATTTATATTTTACATGTTTTTATTATTTTATAATTGATTATATTTTCTAATTTTATTAAAATATATGAATGACTACTTTTTTTCATATATAAATGTATAAATACAAAATAAAATAATTATTAATAAAAAGTTTGCATTTTACGTATGATTAACGACTGTAAAATAATATTTCTTAGCATCTTTGCCATTTTTTTTTTCTCTCTTGCATAAAAAATAAATCTACTTGAAATAAAAAGTAACTTATGACTATTTTTCGGACACATGAAGTTTCATTAAAATCATTTCAATTAATATAAAAGAAATTGAGTAAACTATCCCTTTTAAAAATTTCATCAATATTTAAATTCACCATTTAGCTAAAAATATTGCAATAAAATATGCAATTTTTGATGTGAAAGAGAAAGCTTTTTCTTAAATATATTTTGCTTCTATAAACATGTTCATTGTTTTACTGCTGTATTTAATAACTAAAAAAAAATATATTTTTTATATTAAATGAAAAACTTTATAAAAATATCGTCTATATTTACATTTTATATTTTTATCATTTTTATAATTTATTATATTTTCTAATTTTATTCAGATATATAAATCAATAGTTTTTTCATAAATAAATGTATAAATACAAAACATAAATAATTATTAATAAAAATTTTGCATTTTATGTATGATTAATGACTGTAAAATGATATTTCTTACCATCTTTACCATCTTGTTTTTAACTCTGCATAAAATATAAATCTATGTGAAATAAAGAATAACTTATCACAATTTTTTGGAAGCATGAAATAATTTTTACAAAAAGATAAAAAAAAAAAGTCATCCAAGAAATACTTTTAAGAAAAATTGTAGATGCAATTTTTTATCCCTGCACGAGATAAATTACTGGCTTTGAAGCTCCAAGTCAAGACGCGATTCCGACATTCACTTTCTCGCATCACTTGGTACCCAAAACTCATGGGATTCAACTTATTTACCATTGAGTTTGAAAGAGATTTCTTGTTAGTTTTGGAGCAAGCAGATTTTTTAAGCATGGGTGCTCTGGTATCCTTTGCTGCTCATAGCGTGAAAGAAACAGGGTTGGGTGTGTTTTAGCATTGCTACCTGTCATTTAATGCGAATCATGAATTTTTGAAATGCATGTTGTGCATGTAGTATATCTTTTTTTAAGAGTTGAGATTGTCATGTATATTTTATTTAGAATCATTATGGAAAGAAATGTTGGGGAAATACTTAGAAGTGCTTTTGGTTCGTGCAGTGAAATATTCTTTTTGGAGTTGCTGTATTTCCGGAACTTCTTAAAAGTTTTCTTTCGAAGAGTTATATAGTCTCCACGAAATGAAATGCAAGGATTATAATTAAAAATTTGTAAATAGGTTTATTTACCTGCTGCATTCGAAGTTATCCCCAAGTAGTCTTTGAATAGAGTATTCATAAATTCAATATGGAAATACCACTTTGGTGTGCCATCCATGTCCTTGTGGGTAGAGGAAAGCAATAAAGTTGTTAAGAGATATCAATTATAAAAAGTTGTTGTATATCAGATATAAATATATTTTTCATTATAATGCAAAAATGTTTTAATTTATCTTCAAAAAAAATTGTTTTATTAAAGTTTTCATATTTTATAAAAATCCAACAATGCAATGAAATCAAAGAAATGTAATGGAAATACTTACTATCTTAGCAATACTTCTTATTCGTGTAATGAAAAATACTTTTTGAAGTTGTTTTATTTCACCAATTTCATAAAAGTTTTCTTTCCAGGACTTATATAGTCTCTACGAAATGGAATACGAGTATTATATATATAAAAAAACTTGTTAATAAGGTTCGTTTCCCTGTTGCAATTGCAGTTATTACTAAGTTGTCCATGAATAACGTATTCTAAAATACAGCATGATAATACCGCTTTGTCATCCGTTATCCTGTGGTAGAGGAAAGCAATAATTTTGTTAAAAACTTTCTAATAAATATGATAGCCGTAAATAGTTTTTTCTTTAGAATGTTGTATAATACAAAAAGTTTAATTAATGTTCAACAAAAATTAATGCTTTATTAAAGATTTTCATTTTTTATATAAATTCTTTAATGCAATGAAACCAAAGAAATATTAAATAAGTACTACTGATTCTTGAAATGGCAAATCATTTTTGAAGGTGCTTTATTTCAGCAATTTCTTAAAAGTTTTCTTTCCAGGAGTTATATAGTCTCTACGCAGATTTGAGTGGCGTGTTGTTCTCCTTTGTACAAAACACTAATTGCATGTAATATAACTACACACAACGCAGCTCGTCTGCTGTAAAAGTAGACTAACGGGTTTATCATGTATTTGTCAAATAGCATACATTCCACTCTCCTGGGTATGAGATGCCAAAACTCTTCTTGTGAGAAAAAAAAATGCTTCAATCAGCAGAATAAAACCTGAATTCTGAAAGAACGTGGTACTGCCAAAGTGAATAATAAAATGTCCTATGATTTTTACCAATATTTTCTATAATTTTCCCAATTTTTACCATTTTTTATTACTGCTTCATGCATTACTGAATAGTTAAAAAATGTTGCATAAAAACGTATTAAATTATTAAAAACGAAAATAAATAATAGATTAAAAAAACATCTACGATCCTGTTCGAAAACACAAAAATTATTTTATTGTAATTAAGTGTTGGGGTCGATAAGATATTTGACGATGAGTTACTTGGAAACGTTGGTTGCGATAATGGGAAATATTGTTTGCATCGCATTAGTTGTGTCAATATTAACTTATTGTGATTGATAAGGATTATGCTGTTAACACTGTCAATAACTTTAATCGTAGTGAAGGATAATTTAAAGATGTATTTTAAAAGCATTTTTGCATGAGAATAACATATACGTTATTAGTAATTTCAATGTTTCTTTTTCTTAAAATCTTGAGTAATTGAATGAGTTTGCGTAGGTGATTTTGAAGAATTTTGGAAACAAATTTGTTTCATTAAGAAATTATGATTTATTTTGGGGTTAATTCAATACTGTTTATCATTTTATTTTAAATGGATTTTTACAGCAAACTGATTTATTTCTTCAACAAAATTTTAATTTCCAATGGCAAGACACTACAAAAAAAGGGGAAAACAAAGAATAAGAATAAAAATAAAATGCATCTAAAAGTGTTCAACAAAGTTGACCGAAGTCATTGCCTTAAGCATTCTCTAGTTTGTCAGTATCTCAGATTCGCCATGAAGAAGCCAAGCAACGATGGAGATGAGCTCGGTTCATTAGTTCTGCCAAATCAAAAAGAGATCAGTTTGGTTGGTCGAAAATTCCAATATGATGTACATGTCCATTAGATCAGTTCTTTTTGATTGAGACTATTACCAGCATTCCATTGCAATACACACAGGTCAACCGGATAATCATGTTGAAAACTGTAGACCACTTAGCCGTATAAAACGTTGCCCAGGGTGCATCACTAGTAGGTTCTACATTATACCCCTTTTTACCAAAGTGAATTGATTTAAAAAGTTCCACGTTCATGTTATTCACGTACAGAGGTGAAATTTTTAAAAAAAGTTGTATTGAATTTTTTTACGATATTGTCAAATTATGTTACAAACCAGACAAATAGGAAAATTAAAATATACATAATTGAATAATTATCTTTTAAAATTCGGCAAAAATGAATAAAAAATGCATTTTTGACATTACATAAACACTTCTAATTAAAAAATGTCACATTTACTTGAATAAATGCGAACAAAATAAAACAAACAATAGTAAACTTCGTTAACGACATCATTCATGCTCAGAGGCAAAGTTGTATGGAATTTTATTTTTTGTTGATATTGTTAAATTATGTTATAAATCATAGACGAATTAAATGAAAATTAAAATATATGTTGTTTTTTGTTAAAATTTGACCAAAATATCAGAAAAGCGTATTTTTTTTAGTTTTACGTAAACACTCCTATTATCACATTTATATACCCATTATGCATCCATTACTTAATGATATATCATTACTAAATTAATGTTACTTTTTTAAAGTATATTTCAGAGACAGCCAATCGAGTTACTGAGATCAAAAATACAAAGTCAGAGACAAAGATTTTAAATAATGTTGTAGGGAATATTATTTTGATTTTTTTGCTGCTATTGTTAAATTACGATATAAATCATAGATGGACATTAAAATTAAATTATATGAACATTTTTTGTTGAAATTCAACCAAAATATACAGAAAATTAATTTTTTTTTGTTTTACTTAAACAATCCCAACCCCTAACTATCACATTTACTTGTGTACTATATAACTTTTACATATTACTACTCCTAACTATCACATATACATTATAAATGCTAATGTCCATTACTAAATAAATGCTAATATTCTAAAGTATATCTCAGTGAAAGCAAATCGAGTTACTGAGATTAAAAATACAAGAAAAAAAAATCATTTTTTGACAGAAATGCCTAATGAATAATGCGCAATAAAAAATTAATAATCTTTATATGATTATATATTTAAAACATTTTCGTTCAATTCATTTATAACATCTATCGCAATGTAAGACTAAAATTCCATTAGATACTGAAAATTATTATAACAGATATGAAATGTAACTGCATTTGTTAAACTGGAGAAATATATGCAATATATTCAGTTTAACTCAATTTCAGAAATTACTTTTAGCAAATATTTACTAAAATGCACAATGATTGATTAATTTAATATATTTCAGTTAAATATGCTTAAAGTGAAATATAAATATTACGTTTCACGAAATGTCTGAAATTCGCGTCTTTGTAGGAAACCCCTCGCAGTTATTATCGATACTGTGTTCTTATTGTAAGAAAAATAACAGCTGGAATCTAAGATTTTTCTTTAATTGGATACCATATTTTACTGTAAAGTATATAAAATAATTCTCTAACTCAAGACCTCGGGGAAAATATGATAAAATGAAATATATATTTCTTATTTTACTATATATAAAATTGATACAGTGTTAAGATATAACCTGCTAAAATGAATGCATTGTCACCATTCCAAAATATTCTATTGTTGCATTTCAGACAATTTTTGGGAAAGATAAAAATGATATAGTTTGTATCTAGACCATTCAACAATATATGCAACATTTTTTTTTTTGCTCCAGCGTCTCCCATAAGCCGATAACAAAAGGGTACCACGCAAAAACCATATCAGAGAAAAAAAATGTATTTTTTCTCAAAAGGCGTCATACAGAATAATACATCCTCCATTACTGCGAGTCAATATGCATTCCTCCATCACTGAGGCAACACTTGTCGGGGAGGAAAGAGCTTATTTTATAGTCGGCAACCGAATGCGAGTCCATCTTCTTGACTCGGTAATGTGTTCCTTTCCTTTCTTTCACAGCTCTCTTGTTGTGTTTTAGGTCTGTCTTTGTATTCCGCCAACAAGAATGGATGCAACGACGGGGCAATAAAATATTCGAATGTTTGACTTTTCTCTGTTGACGGAATGTTTGTCTTTAAGAAAGTGGGGTGTGAGTTGCATGAGTTTTTCCATGTGGTGTACCTGCTTTGTAATTTTTTATTTATTTATTGTATGTAATATTCTTAGTAATATTCAAATGATTATTTGCATTAAATATTTAGATTTTGAAAAAGATCATTATTTTTGATATTTCTAAAAAATATGCTTAAATATGCTTAAGTGAAATATAAATATTACGTTACACGAAATGTCTGAAATTCGCGTCTTTATAGAAAATATCTCGCAGTTACTATCGATACTGTGTTCTTGATGTAAGAAAAATAACAGCTGGAATCTAAGATTTTTCTTTAATTGGATACCATATTTTACTGTAAAGTATATAAAATAATTCTCTAACTCAAGACCTCGGGGAAAATATGATAAAATGAAATATATATTTCTTATTTTACTATATATAAAATTGATACAGTGTTAAGATATAACCTTCTAAAATGAATGCATTGTCACCATTCCAAAATATTCTATTGTTGCATTTCAGACAATTTTTGGGAAAGATAAAAATGATATAGTTTGTATCTAGACCATTCAACAATATATGCAACATTTTTTTTTTTGCTCCAGCGTCTCCCATAAGCCGATGACAAAAGGGTACCACGCAAAAACCATATCATAGAAAAAGAAATGTATTTTTTCCAAAAGGCCTCATGCAGAATAATACATCCCCCATTACTGCGAGTCAATATTCATTCCTCCATCATTGAGGCAACACTTGTCCGGGAGGAAAGAGCTTATTTTATGGCCGGCAACCGAATGCGAGTCTATCTTCTTGACTCGGTAATATCTCCCTTGGCTTTCTCTCACAGCTATCTTCTGTTTTAGGTCTGTCTTTGTATTGCTCCAACAAGAATAGATGTAAGGACTGTGACAATAAAATATTCCAATGTTTGACTTTTCTCTGATGACTGAATGTTTGGTTTTAAGGAAGTGTGGTCTGAGTTGCATGAGTTTTTCCATTGTTGTGTGCCCGTCTTGTAAAGTATTTTATTTATTGCATGTAATTGTGTTACTAATATTCAAATGATTAGATGCCTTAAATATTTAGAATTTATAAGATATCATTGGTTTTGATATTTTTAAATTTAGTTTTGCATAAAGAAATGATTAATTAAAATTTATGTGTCAAAAATGTTAAACATAAATAAAATGGTAAGAATAATAATGATATTTTTAGTTTACTATAAAGCTAAACCATGAAAGATATGAAGCATTTGGTACAGGGATTAAAATATTGACAGCACAATTGCGATTGGCATATATTACTATATGTTTATTTATCTTATAAAAATACGCAATTAAATACGTTATTTATAAATATGTAAATAAAATATATTATTTTAAGAAAAATACGTAAAATAAGTGCCATTAAATGTGTAAAATATCTGATTGTTATTGTCTAATGATATATCTAATATTTGCGTCCGTAAGAAATATCTCGTAATTCTTATCGACACTGTTTTCATGATGTAAGAAAAATAAAACTGGAATCTTTGATTTTTTTTAACTAATATCAAATTTAATTTTAAATGTATATCAAAAAATTCTTTAACTCAAAACCACGGGCAAAATAAGGAAAAATATGATAAAATAAAATATAGTACTTGCTACTTTAACTATATATAAAATTGATATAATGTTAAGATAATAACTTCTACTGAATTCAATACATTGTCGTCCCTGCGAAATACTCTATTTTTTGCAATTCAAACAATTTAAAAAAAGATGAAAATGATACAGTTTGTATCGAGGCCATTTAACAATTGATGGAACTTTTTTTTACTCCAGTGTCTCCCATAAGCCGATGACACAAGGGGGGATCAAGAAAAAACCGCCGTCACAAAAAAGAAAGAATGTATTTTTTTCCAAAAGGCCTCATACAGAATAATGCATCCCCCATTACTGCGAGTCAATATGCATTCCTCCATCACTAAGGCAACACTTGTCCGGGAGGAAAGAGCTTATTTTACATCTTGACTCGGTAATGTCTCCTTTGCCTTTCTTCCACAGCTCTCTTGTTGTGTTTTAGGTCTGTCTTTGTATTCCGCCAACAAGAATTGATGCAACGACGGGGCAATAAAATATTCGAATGTTTGACTTTTCTCTGTTGACGGAATGTTTGTCTTTAAGAAAGTGGGGTGTGAGTTGCATGAGTTTTTCCATGTGGTGTACCTGCTTTGTAATTTTTTATTTATTTATTGTATGTAATATTCTTAGTAATATTCAAATGATTATTTGCATTAAATATTTAGATTTTGAAAAAGATCATTATTTTTGATATTTCTAAAAAATATGCTTAAATATGCTTAAGTGAAATATAAATATTACGTTACACGAAATGTCTGAAATTCGCGTCTTTATAGAAAATATCTCGCAGTTACTATCGATACTGTGTTATTGATGTAAGAAAAATAACAACTGGTATCTAAGATTTTTCTTTAATTGGATACCATATTTTACTGTAAAGTATATAAAATAATTCTCTAACTCAAGACCTCGGGGAAAATATGATAAAAGGAAATATATATTTCTTATTTTACTATATATAAAATTGATACAGTGTTAAGATATAACCTTCTAAAATGAATGCATTGTCACCATTCCAAAATATTCTATTGTTGCATTTCAGACGATTTTTGGGAAAGATAAAAATGATATAGTTTGCATCTAGACCCTTCAACAATATATGCAACATTTTTTTTTTTGCTCCAGCGTCTCCCATAAGCCGATGACAAAAGGGTACCAAGCAAAAACCATATCAGAGGGAAAAAAAATGTATTTCTTCCAAAAGGCTCATACAGAATAATACATCCTCCATTACTGCGAGTCAATATTCATTCCTCCAACACTTGTCGGGGAGGAAAGAGCTTATTTTATAGCCGGAAACCGAATGCGAGTCTATTTTCTAGACTCGGTAATGTCTCCTTGCCTCTCTTTCACAGCTCTCTTGTTGTGTTTTAGGTCTGTCTTTGTATTCCGCCAACAAGAATTGATGCAACGACGGGGCAATAAAATATTCGAATGTTTGACTTTTCTCTGTTGACGGAATGTTTGTCTTTAAGAAAGTGGGGTGTGAGTTGCATGAGTTTTTCCATGTGGTGTACCTGCTTTGTAATTTTTTATTTATTTATTGTATGTAATATTCTTAGTAATATTCAAATGATTATTTGCATTAAATATTTAGATTTTGAAAAAAGATCATTATTTTTGATATTTCTAAAAAATATGCTTAAATATGCTTAAGTGAAATATAAATATTACGTTACACGAAATGTCTGAAATTCGCGTCTTTATAGAAAATATCTCGCAGTTACTATCGATACTGTGTTCTTGATGTAAGAAAAATAACAGCTGGAATCTAAGATTTTTCTTTAATTGGATACCATATTTTACTGTAAAGTATATAAAATAATTCTCTAACTCAAGACCTCGGGGAAAATATGATAAAAGGAAATATATATTTCTTATTTTACTATATATAAAATTGATACAGTGTTAAGATATAACCTGCTAAAATGAATGCATTGTCACCATTCCAAAATATTCTATTGTTGCATTTCAGACAATTTTTGGGAAAGATAAAAATGATATAGTTTGTATCTAGACCATTCAACAATATACGCAGCATTTTTTTTTTTGCTCCAGCGTCTCCCATAAGCCGATGACAAAAGGGTACCAAGCAAAAACCATATCAGAGGGAAAAAAAATGTATTTCTTCCAAAAGGCTCATACAGAATAATACATCCTCCATTACTGCGAGTCAATATTCATTCCTCCAACACTTGTCGGGGAGGAAAGAGCTTATTTTATAGCCGGAAACCGAATGCGAGTCTATTTTCTAGACTCGGTAATGTCTCCTTGCCTCTCTTTCACAGCTCTCTTGTTGTGTTTTAGGTCTGTCTTTGTATTCCGACAACAAGAATTGATGCAAGGAAGTGACAATAAAATATTCGAATGTTTGACTTTTTCTGATCATGAAATGTTTGGCTTTAAGGAATTGTGGCCTGAGTCGCATGTTGTTTTCCATGTTGTGTATCTGTTTTGGAAAGCTTTTTTATTTAATGTGTGTAATCGTCTTACTAATATTCAACTGATTGTTTGCATTAGAAATTTATAATTTGTAAGAGATAATTTTTTTGATATTTCTAAATATTTGTACAAAGGTAATATTAATTAAAAATTAGTTGACAAAAAGTTTTGAATATCAATAAAAAATTTAAAATATTAAAGTTTTTTTTTATTTTCTCTATCTATTATACTACATTGTGTATATATTATATGCATATAGTGTATATATTATGCTCATGTATTGTATATATGTATGTATGTCTTTGTAGCCTCATGTATTTTATATATGTATGTATTTTTAAAATTTACGTAAACACCCCTAACTTATAACTATTACAATTAATTTTGTATTACTACTCCTCTTTACAAAAACCTCCTGTTTTTTGCCAATAAATCATCTCTAAAGGAATATATTTAAAGCATTTTAGTTCTAATTCTTATATAGCATCATTCCAAATATATGGCTAATTTTCAAATAGATCCTGAAAATTATTATAACAGTTATGAAGGTTTTAAGCTAGAGAAATGCATGCAATATATTCAGTTTAACTATATCTCATTATTTATTTTAGCATATCTTTACTGAAATGAGTTATGACTGCTTAATTTAATATATTTTCGTTGATAACTTAAAGTGAAATATAAATATTACTTTGTACGAAATGACTAAAATTCGCTTCCTTATAGAAACATCTCGCAATTCTTATCGATACTGTCTCCCAGATGTAAGAAAAATAAAACTGGAATCTAGAATTTTCTTTTAATTGGATATCAAATTTTACTGTAACAGTATATCAAATAATTCTCTAACTCAAAACCTCGGGGGGAAATATGAGAAAAATATAATTAAATCATATATAATATTTGTAACTTTAACAATATATTAAATTGATACAATGTTAAGATATGAACTTCTGCAGAAACGAATGCATTGTCACGACTCCAAAATATTCTATTTTCGCATTTCAGACAATTTCTAGAAAAGATGAAAATGATATAGTTTGTATGTAGATCATTCAACAATAGATGCAACAATTTTTGCCCCAGTGTCTCCCACAAGCCGATGACACAAGGGGGGATCAAGCAAAAACCGCTGTCACAAAAAAAAAGAATGTCTTTTTCGTAAAGGCGTCATACAGAATAATACATCCTCCCTTACTGCGAGTCAATATGCATTCCTCCATCACTGAGGCAACACTTGTCGGGGAGGAAAGATCTTATTTTATAGCCGGCATCCGAATACGAGTCTATTTTCTTGACTTGGTAATGTCTCCTTGCCTCTCTTTCACAGCTCTCTTGTTGTGTTTTAGGTCTGTCTTTGTATTCCGCCAACAAGAATTGATGGAAGGACATGGCAATAAAATATTCGAATGTTTGACTTTTCTCTGATAATCAAATGTTTGTTTTTAAGCAAGTGTGGACTGAATCGCATGTATTTTTTCCATATGTGTACCTGCTTTGGGAAGTTTTTTATTTATTGTATGTAATCTTCTTATAAATATTCGTATGGTTAGTTGCCTTGAATATTTTGTATGTTTAAGAGATAATTGCTTTTGAGAATTTTGAATTTAATTTTGCATAAAGAAAACATAAGTTAGAAATTATTTGTCAAAAAATATTAAACGTAAATAAATTACTATGAATATTAATGATATGTTTAGCTCACTAGTAAGTAAAACCACAACCGGAAATGTAACATATGAAATGAGCATTAAAATAACGACAGCATAATTCTGCTTGGTATATTTAACTATATGCTGATTCTTCTTATTACAATATGCAATTAAATACGTTATTTGTAAATATGTCAGTAAAATACGTTATCTTGTTAAAATACGTAAGATTTAGAATTTGTCAAAGATAATTTTGATATGATGAACTTCTATTGAAATGATTGCATTGTCACCCTCCAAAATATGTCCTCCTGAGTTGCATGTGTTTTTCCACGTTGTGTACCTGCTTTGTGAAGTTTTTTTATTTATTGTATGTAATCTTCTTACTACTATTCATCTGATAATTTGCTTTTTAATAATTTGTAAGAGATAAAATATAAGATTTTAAATACAATTTTGCGTTAAGAAAACGTTAATTAGAAATAATTTGTCAAATAATGTTAAATATATGTAGAATTTTGGGAGCTGATGGCCGAGTGACTAGCACTCTGATGCATGTTGAATGCATGTTTGTAGTAGTTCCGTAGATCACGGTCTATTATGTCTGTAGAACGTTGAAAGTAGGGCTGACAACCTTAACCTTGAATAATAAAACATCTCTAGTCTCGAAATCTGCCAGTAGGCACACGATTTTCGCCCACCATGAGGCTATAGTGCCACTAATTATGATGATGATGATTAAATAAAGTTAAATTTTTATTTAAAAATTCAATACATATGAAATATATGATTGTAAAGTAATTTAATAAATAAATATATACGTTTATTTATTTAAAAAATTTAATCTGAATATCACATACAACTTCTAATTCAAAACTTAATTAGACTAATTTAACTTTTAACTTAGATTTAATTAGATTAATTTTACTTTTTTGAATTTATTTTGTTTACCTGTGGTAAGATAGTTATCAATTAACTAAATTTATCAATTATTGTCTGTGCAAGGAATTCTGTATTCATTACATAATAATAAATAATAAAAAATTTAATATTTAGTAAATTATAATAGTTAAAAATAAATATTCGAAAGAACGTAAAAAAAAAATAGATTGTATGATATTTTCCACTTTTAACATTGTAAAACATAAAGGTCTTCGCCAAAGAATAAGTTTCTTTAGAACTTTAGATTTTTGTCACAGGGGACTATTTGACAATGCCATACGCAATTTTGAAACTCTGTGGGATCATTTGGCGCTACATTTTTTTCTCGGAATGGTGGCAGCAGAAATGATGTTTAAGGGACCGATTTCTTTAACAATTTGTGCATCTGACTTTTGGTAGACTTTTGCCATTTGTTATTTCTTCAATAAGATCTTGATTTTTTTCCTACTATTTTAAAATATACAAGAGTTATTGATAGATAAATTTACGAATAAAATATTTTCTTGTTCTTCTAAGTTTGAAAATATTAAAAATAACTGTTCCTCTTTTGAATATAATTTTGCATTGCACTTGATTATTTAAAAGATGTAGTTTAGTTAATATTTTCTTAAATTAATCTGTATTAAAAAAGTTAATAACAATCGGTATTTAATTGGTCGATAATGTCGCACAAATAAGAGATACCTTCATGGAGTTGTTGTTGTGTCTAATCCGCAGTGTCTTGTAGTGAGGATTGGACATTCCCTGAGTAAGCTATTCATGGATGGAATGGAGCATTCATCATTCATGGAGCATCTTATGTTATGTTGCAGGTAGAAGTTTGACCAAAGCTCCGAATAGCTGAAGAAGTACCAATAGGTAGAATCCTTCAAGGAGTTGATTCAAGTATCTTGGGCACTCAGGGCTTAAAGTTCATTTCTTGATAACGTTGAAGTGTATGAGTGGAAATCAAGACATTACAATTTGTTAAAAATGTCCAATGAATAAAAGGAACTACTCCAAATTAGTATAGTGGAATCAATTAAGTACAGATTAGTAAATGTCCAGTTGAAAGTAGTGAAAAATTAAAAGAATAAATAAGTAAAAAATTAAAACCTTTAAGCCAAAAAAGGGTGGAGCTGTTAGACAACGATAAAAACTCAGAAATATTGATTTGGTTTGTCTTCTACCGATAATTTTTTGCACTCTGTAGGCTAAATAGACTGGGACCTACAGTCAAACGTGAATTCCGAACCATTATTACTACTACTACACCACACTACACCATACCAAATCACTACCTAGAGCTGAATTGCTCCTATTAAGTTAGAGAATGATGTGATCGAGAAGTTTGATTGGGTTCTGTGACGCTCTATAGTCCTAGGCGACCGGAACCTACAGCTTAAAGTGGATTCCGAACCACTACAAACATCTATAGCACCTCTGGAACTCGCACCTGAAACCTGTGGCACCGAGAGATAGAGCGCTACACTCGGCCATTCAGTCCCGATTCCGAACCACTACTATTACTACTACTACTACACCACATCACATCACTGTGCCTAGAGCTGAGTTGCCCCTTTACAGTTTGGAAATGATTTTGGTCAGAAGTCTGACTGGGCTCTGGGATACTCTGCAATCATATGAGATCATAATCTACGGCTTAACGTGGATTCCTAATCACTACAAACATACATGGCACCTTCGAGACTCGTGCATGAAATCTGTGGCACCGAGCGCCAGTGCTCTAGACACTGGGCTATTCAATCCCGATTCCGAACTACTACTACATCACACCACATCTCTGTACCTAGAGCTGATTTGACCCTTTTCAGTTTGGTAATGATGCCGGTGAGAAGTCTGATTGGGCTGTGTGACCCTCTACAATTATATGAAATCGGGACCTACGGCTTAAGGTGTGGCACCGCCGGGATGAGAACCCGAAACTTGTAGTACGGAGCACCAGAGCGCACCAATTGACCACCAGGCCGTCAGAAATATTGAAGAACTTAAATCGAAATAATTAATAACGCCAGAAGACGTTTAGAATTGAGGGAAGTGTATGATCACAAACAGGAAGATTTTGATTTTCCAAAGAGTTGCGCAAATTATTAAAAAAATTAGTAGAACTTTTATGAATATTTTTCTTATATCAGAGAAGGCCAAAAAAATTAATAAGATGTCAGCATTTCTGAGAAACCATCGTGCATCTTTGATTATATGAAATATTTTATTTTCTATAAAATCAACATGCACACAAAAAAGAACACACATTGTGTTCTTTTTTCAGTAGAACCCCAATCCGGGCAAGCATAAGTATATATACAATACGGGTATGTATACTTGTTAAATGGGACAAAAAAAGCATTTCAATGAAAGTTAAATTTTAAAAAGTTATTATTGGGTGTAATTTCAAATAACAGATATTATTAAGTTATGTGAAACTTATTGCTTATAATCTCAAATTTGTATTGATGAATCATTATCAATTATTTTTAATTAAAATAAATTTGAAAATTAGTTTGTGAATTTGACGAAACAAATACGAAATTAAATGCGTAAAAAATTTCTATAAAAGTGTTAAATTTCAAAAAAGTACTTATTGCAAGTAATTTTAAGTTTCTGGGCCATAATGCTCTACATGTCCCAAGATAGATATGTGTACCGACGAAAATACAATGATGCAAGACGAAACTTAATTATCTCGTTTTATGCGGTAATATAATTTACGTAAATGCGTTTGGCTACAAGGGAAGTTCAAAAGCTTCAAAGTATGTCGTAAAGCTTAATACGATTCCCATGACAGGGGATTCAATTAATAAATTATGGCTCCCTTGAAGTAAATTAAGCAAAAGACCCAAATTATTAAACAATTACTTTCCATCAAACACAGCATTTTGGATCTAGAACAAGAATAATGGGACTCAAATTTAAGTTGCTTTTTTATTATAATTAACGAAGACCTGATCTTAGAATTGAATTAGTAAACAGCTTAGTTTTAGTGCAGTCAAACAATTATTTATTTGAAAGCCAATATATTTCAAAACGTATGATTAATAATTAAAAAATATTTATTCCATCCAATCAATTTTTTTAAATATTTGTATCATATATAATAGTTTTATTTTAATAAATTTTGACATTAAATAAAACTTCTGAGTTTTCTGCAATCACACAATAAAAGCCAATTTATTTCAAAACATATGATTAATTAAGAAAAAAAAATATTTATTTCATCCTATCAAGTTTTTGAGATATTTGTACCATACATAATAACTTTATTTAAAAAAATATTAAAATAAATTGCAGAGTTTCCTGGAGTCAAACAATTATTCATTTAAAAGGAAATATATTTGAAAAAGTATGATTAATTAAAAACAAAATGAAATTTTATTTCACACAATCAATTTTCTGAGATATTTTTGTCATATACAATAGTTTTAATTTATTAGCATTTAATAAAATATATCGTTAATATTATTTGAGAATGTGCTACGAGAACATATATTTTATTTTCTGAGAGTAAGTTCAATGTATGGTGATATAAATAATTCACTTTTGGAAATTCTTACGATTCACTTATTACTATTTACTCTGTGATATTTGTATAAATACGTAATTATTAAAATATATTGGTTTTTCAAATTGAAATATAGAAGTGTCTTAATAAAATAGATTCTTAATTAAGTAAAGTTCTAAAAGTTAAGTTTAGTTACTGTAAAGTAAAGTTAAGTTCTTCTTAGTTAAGTAAATTCTTAATAAAATAAATTTTTTTTCCAAAACTCCGAAATCAACCCTGTTAACTCATTCCTTTATATTCAAAATCTTGTAAGAAAATTAAAGCTTGGATTGTCAATGACATGATTATCACCATCATGCCAAAATGCATTTAAAATATCGCATTTTTTTCCTTCCCTATGATTAAAGATAGAGTCCAGTGTTTTATCATTGACAGGAAGTTAATTTTGACTTAACCAGTATTATGAAAACTATATCTCATTATAACCATCAAAGTGTCCAAGTTAGATCTCATAGTTAAAGATACTTATCGATCCTGACACTCTATTATAATTAAAAAGTTTATCTCCTAAAAATAATTTACTTACATATAAATAGCTTAAATTTTGCTGACCATTTTTCTTATTTTAGTTTTCATGATTGTTAATAATTTTAAACTAATTTAATAATAGCTTCAAAACATTTCCATAAAATATCATTTAAAAATTTTTTCTGTGAAAGTAGTCGATTAATTTAAACTTCCTTTCGTTCTGACTCTCTTCGGATTTTAAAAATTGCCAATGACTTTCTGCATCTAGTGCAGCAAGATACAGAAAACAACATTGTATGAAGTTTAGATTTTATTGTTTAAACGCAATAAATTATTTTTGAAAAAATTTTCTTCAATAATAAAAACTAAAAAGTGAATAAAAGGGGTTGTAGTACTTAAAACATTGTAAAAAAGTAAAAGCAAGAAAAAAAAACCATATGAAGCCACCAATTCTTGTTTGTCACTATTTTATCTGCGTAATTTAACTTAGCATCAAAAATTTTTCCAAAATATAATTAATTTTTTTTTTGTGAAAGTGATTGGCTATTTAAAATTTCTAAAACTTTTCCAATGCCCAAAAATCTTTCGTTTGTAATTTTAGTAAAGGCACTCGAGTACGGTTTTGCTGGAAAAATTTTAAAATTAAAATCCCTTGTAAAAAGGACTGCGGTTATTTGACGCACTGTTGCTTGTCTGTTAAATTTACGAAAATCTTTAGCAATAGGCGGTCGACCACTGCAAGTCCATGGTGGGATTGTTATTTCATTAAATTTCATCAATCGCAAAAATCTTTCCATAAAATGTTGAATTCCTAACGATTTTTTCCGAAATGGCATAAAAATGCGTCGGTCCAAAACATTCCGCGTTTAAAGTCTGTTATTTTAAAATTGCCAAAAACCCTTCTTCAAAATAACTTGAACAAGAAATGAAATCTAACATTTTTTATACCTGTTCTATAAACTGCCATTTTTGAAAATTTGCATATTGCTATCCCATGACTTTTGTCACTTCAGTGTATTATAATTAAAAAGTTTTTCTCCTAAAAGTAATTTACTTACATATAAATAGATTAAATTTTGCTGAGCATTTTTTTTATTTCAGTTTTCATGATTGTTAATAATTTTAAACTAATTTAATAATAGCCTCAAAAAATTTCCATAAAATTTCATTTAAAAAATTTTTCTGTGAATGTACGGTTAATTTAAACTTCCTTTTGTTCTGACTCTCTTCAGATTTTTAAAATTGCCAATGACTTTCTGCAGCTAGTGCAGCAAGATACATAAACCACATTGTCTGAAGTTTAGATTTTATTGTTTAAACGCAATAAATTATTTTTGAAAAAATTACGTCAATAATAAAAGCTAAAAAGTGAATAAAAGGGGTTGTAGTACTTAAAACATTGTAAAAAACACATAAAAGGAAGAAAAAAAAAAGATATGAAGATCAATATTACATCTTGTTTGTCACTATTTTATATGGTAATTTAACTTTAGCATCAAAAATTTTTCGTAAAATATAATTAATTTTTTTTTTGTGAAAGTGATTGGCTACTTTAAAATTTCTTTTATTATGACCTTTTCCAATTTTAAAAATTTGCAATGTATAAATGTTTGTAATTTTATTGTATAAATGCACTAAACTATTTTGGGAAAAATATATGTCTGTAATCATAATTAAAATATAAAAAAAAGGACTGTAGTATTTAAAACATTGTAAAAAACCCTTAAAAGGAAAATACTAAGCAATATGAACATCATCATCATCAATATGACATCTTTTTGTCACTATTTTCATTAGGCAATTTATCAATAGCATCAAAATCTTTCCATAAAATATGGTTTTAAATTTTTTCCTCTAATATTGGTCGGTTCCTTTAAACATTTTTGCTTTTGATCCTCTTTAATTTTAAAAATTGCCAATAACCTTCTTCATATAAGTGCAACAAGATACGAAAACAACATTGTACGAAGCCTATATTTTGTTATATAAATGCAATAAACTATTTTTGACAACATATATTTCTATAATCATAAGAACTAAAAATTGAATAAAATAGATTGTAGTACTTAAAATATTGTAAAAAACATGTAATGGAAAAAAAACTGATATGAGCAGCAATGTGACATCCTGTTTGCCTCTATTATATAACATAATTTAACAAAGACATCAAAAAATTTTCATAAAATATCATTTAAAATTATTTCCTGTGAAAGTGGTCAGTTACAATAAACTTTTTTTTGGTTCTCACCTACTTCAAATTTTCAAAATTGTCAATGACTTCCTTCAACTAAGTGCTACAGGATACGAAAACAGCATTACATAGAGTCTACATTTTATTCTAATTTTATTCTATAAATGCAATAAACTATTTTTGAAAAATTATACGTCAATAATAATAAGAACTAAAATGTGAATAAAATAGACTGTAGTACTTAAAACATTAAAAAAAAAAACATGCAACGGGAAAAAATGAACAATATGATCAACAATTTGACATCCTGTTTGCCACTAAAAGAAAGTGGTCAGTTGCAGTGGTCAATTTTATTCTGACTCTTCATCTTCAAATTTTAAAATTGCCAATGACCTCTTTTATCAAAGTACCACAACATACGAAAACAATTTTGTATGAAATCTAAATTTTATTGTATAAATGCAATAAACTATTTTTGAAAAATGCTTGTCAATAATTATAAGAACCAAAAAGTTAAGTGCAGTACGGAAAACATTGTAAAAACATGTAAAACAGGAAAAAAATTAATGAAATGAACAACAATATGACATCCTGTTTGCCACTACAATATAAGCTAATTTAACAATAGCATCAAAAAATTTCCATAAAATATTTTTTAAAGTTTTTTTCATGTGAAAGTGATTATGTACTTTAAACTTTCTTTAATTCTGATCTTTTTCAAATTTTAAAAATTGACAATGACCTCCTTTCTTTGAGCTCAACAAGATACGAAAACAGCATTGTGTGAAGTCCATATTTTATTCTAATTTTATTGTGCAAATGCAATAAACTATTTTTAAAAATATATATATTAACTATCATAAGAACTAAAAGTGAATAAAAGGGATTGTAATAAATATTGTAAAAAACATGTAAAACAAGAAACAATATATTAATATCATGTTTGTTAAAGTTTTTAACCTAATTTAACAATAGCACCAAAACATTTTCGTCAAGCATTATTTAAAAATTCTGGCGCGTGATCGGTTAACTTAATTTAGTTTTAGTTAAGTTTAATTTAGGTAAAAAAATCTTTAGTTTTTATACGATTTTTTTAATGTTCCTTCTGCAGGTATTTAATTTAGATTCAACTATCCATAGTTTTGCAACAATCTCTTCACATGCTGACATAGTGTCTGGTTGTAATTTTCTGTGTTTTCTCCCATGCAATATTGCAGATACTCAAAAAAATTCTTCTAAAAGTTAATGTCATTCACATTAATGAGATTTTCGTGGACAGGAATTTAAGGTCCGTTACTATCTCTTAATATGCTGGCTTAGTGTCTGGTTGTAATTTTCTGTGTTTTTGCCCACACAAAATTGCAGATACCCAAAAAAACATTAAAATCAGATTTTCGTGGCCTAATCGTCAGGAAGATGAGGTCCATAGATCTTCTAAGAAAGTAATAATAATAATAATAACAATAATAATAATAATAATAATAATAACAATAATAATAATAATAATGGGCGTGGCATTTGAAAATATTAGTTTTTAATACACTTTTATTAGTTTCACCTGTATGTTTGTTTATTTGCATGTATGTAACTGGTTTTTGGGTTCGGTTTTGCCCTACTTTAAGCGATCAGATTTAATTTAAACGTTGTAGACTTATCAAGGATCGACGAGAATAAAATATTTTGATAAGTTGATTATCTCAACATGATTAGGATCGCCAGGATTAGTGATTCAAACACACAGCCTTTGAAAAGTCATCTTGATCGGCGCATCACTTTTTCCCCTGGAGATCTGTTTCTCCTCATACACACTATAACTTGCAAAGAAACATTTACAGACATCTTTTAGAATGAAGACAGTTGATTCTTTTAATACGCTTTTATATTAGTTTCACCTGTATGTTTATTTGTAACTGACTTTTTGGGCTGAATTTTGCCCTACTTTAAGCCATCAGATTTAATTTAAACGTTGTAGACTTATGAAGGACTTTAGCGACGACACTAAAATATTTTGATAAATTTATTATCTCATCATGATTAGAATCGCCAGGATTAGCGATTTTATTTTAACTTATGAAGAGCAATTTAATCCATGTAGAATGAAAGTACCAAAGACATGCAAGCCTACGTAGGACATTGGCACAACGTATAATGCGCCTGACTACGGATCTGGAGATTCCTTGATCGAATACTGGCTGGTTCGACATATTCGCATTTAGCTTTTGTTTTACTCACAATTAAATTATTATAAGAACTATAGTTCCAGTCCTCCATGCCGGGACCTCATTTAAATTTTATAGTTTTAAAAACACTAAAAAACATGCTTTTAGAGTTAATCAAACAAAGAAGTAAAAAATAAATTAATAGTATAAAAAAACACGCTTTTAGAAGTAATCAAACTAAAAAGTAAAAAAATTGTTAACATAAGAATAAAATGACTGTTCTAAAAGCTCGAGGTGCTTTGTATAACATTTTTAAACTAACTCGGCATTTCGGAATGACACTAGTGAAAAACTATAACGTTTGATATCGAGCACCCCACGCTTATAGAACAGTCATTTTATTCTTATGTTAATTTTTTTTTTTTTTTTTTTTTTTTACTCTTTAGTCCACCGATTTCTAAAAAAAGCAACAACAATTATAATAATAATAATTATGGGCGTGAGATTTCAAATGATGAATTTAGATAAAATATCCATAGTTTTGTTACGTTCTGTTACATTGAAATACCTCCCAACAAAAGATATAAAGTATCTCCCTGTTGAACTGTTGCTCACTTAAAACTCTACAAGCCACCAACCTTGCGCGAAAGCGGTGCATTATCGACGTTTTCTCCCAGTGTCATCAATCCTTCGACACAAACACTAATTTGCATCTTCCCTCCCTCCACCCCCCTCCATTTTCGTCTGGAGTAAAACAACGATCAGCGTGTTCGGACCCACTTAATTGCAGTTATTCCAAACACGGGTTCCCCGGCGACTGCCGTTGACAAGTCGGGCGACGACAACCCCCGGTCTCCCGGGAACTCCCATTTTAACACATTTTCCGAAATTTTGGGGCCTTCAAATAGATTGGGCCCGAGGTGTAATGATGCTGGAGCAGAAAATCAGAGCACAGATTGGCGTTTTAAAATCTTCACTAATTTATATACTGGGGCTAATGTTATGGCACTTTATTTTGGATGCATGCACGAGGCTTTGATGATGATAGAGGATATTAAAGCAAGTAGTATAGTGCAAAAAAGAAAGTTGGCATGTTTTGCATTTTTAATGGTTTATTAGATTACAAAATTGGTAAGCCATGCAATTTTTTAAAACAATTTTGACACATGAGCAATGTCATTGCAATATTCATGTATTTCTATATGATCATCAAGGATGAAATTCGTAGATTAAAAAAGCAAAGTTGGTTAAATAACTTACAAATATTATTAATTATTTTACTTATTCTTAAAATATGGCTATATGTGCCCATATTGTCTATGCACCTTTCCATTTAAGAAGCAGATTATTCAAGCTTGTGGTACAAAATTCTAGCGGACTAGTCAATGAGGAAGATAAATCGAAATTAACTTGTTTTCCTATTAAAAGGTTGACCAAATTGCAGAAGAAGTGGTAGGCAGTAGGGGCTAGCTTTGGTAAGTATTTAGAATAGTGAAGAAGTTTTAACTCTAATTCCTGTAGTTTTGCTACTGTCATTTGTGTAGTGCGTGATCTAACGTTAACATACAATAAGATGGGACTTGACTGGGCTGACCAGGCTCTGATGACCAAACTAGGCTGTTTTACTTTAAGTTTTTGCATCATTTCGTCCAGTTGGTTGCAGTATATTTCTGCTTTGATCAATAAGCGATGTTTCATGAAATCATAATGGATCACACCTGTTCTAGATCACCAAACACTCACCATCACTTTCTATTGATGAATATTACTTTTTGGAGTTTCATTATTGTCCAACCACTGTGCTGAACGCTTACGATTGTCATATTGGATCCATTTTTCCTGACAAATGAAGATTAGATTTAAAAAATGGTCAGATTTGGGACGAAAAAGCACTATCAAGTAGGCTTCCTAGTGCTTTTGTTTCTGTTTTTCATTCAGCTCATATGGGAGGCCCTCATCCCTGAAGATTCTATGATGACATACTTTTATTTGGAATGAGTGCAGAATTATTATAGAATTACATTTGAAAATATAATGCAGATAATTTAATTTGTATTTTAGAGATAATAGTTTCTTGGAATCATTAATTTCTTTAATTCATTAATTTGATGATTTTTCCATACTACTGTTTCATAATGATAATTACTATAATTTAATAATAACTGAATAAAAAACATTAAAAAATTAAATGCAATTTGAATTTAATTTTTTTTCATGAACCTTCTTTTAAGATTTTAATCTTTTGAAGTTCAAATATACATAATTTTTTAATTACTTATATTTAAAAAAAATTATTATTTCCTAGTTCAATTTTTGATAAAATTCTTCTTTAAATTAATAATTTTTTAAATTTATTATTTACTAAAATTTATCTTGAAAACAATAAAAAACAACGTGAACAGTGTTTAAAACTGTCCCTGAAGAGATACCTTCCTTCTTACTTTTTAAATAAGCGACCAACCCAAACAATTTCTTCTTTGCACACCACTTGCCATTTCACCGAAAAATCCCCTTTTAATCCGTTTATTTTTTATTGGATTAATTTTTTCTCCGGATTGAATTAAGAAGGGAGCAGACGTGATTAGAATTATTCAATCCCATTATCGCCTGGAGTACCCAGAAAAAAATAATTCTAGTGTTTTTACCACGTCGTCGGGGAATATTTATAGAAAATTTCATTAATTTTTTTTTAATTAAGAAATGAATTTTGTGTGAATTATTTAACTTCGAAGAATAAGAATAGTTAATAAATTTAATTATGCTTTTTTAATATATTTTTCTTCTTAAAAGTTTAAAATATTATACATATTTATTATTCTTTTTGCAGAATCCAATAACTAATTGCTTTGTTTAAATGATTGAGGAATTTTTGTTGTATGCTGTTGCTGTATTACATCGATAAGCATCACGTTCTGTACATATATGATCACAGATGGGTGATGAGGGAGAGGATATTGTCTTCCGGAATGACTTTTTTAGGTTACTGTTCCATATTTGCGTGTTGCATGGGAGAAAACAGGAAAATTTCAACCAGGTAGTCTGGGAATGCTTAAGGAAACCATTGCACACATTGTTACAATCTTTATCGAGTCTTCAACGTTTATAAAAGCTTTGACTACAGCGATTCTCTCAACCTATATATAGCGACTCGAACCAGGCTCCTCCTACACCGAACTACACCTCCTCCGCGACTTGAACCAGGGTCACCTGCGCATGCTACCACCACGAACGAGTTAGGCATTTGTGCAAGTTTAATCGGTATTTTTGGGAAAAAAATCATGGCTTAGTTTTCTCTTAAACTAATAACTTCTATACATTTTGTTTTAACATATAATCTCGCCCGCCTCGTGGCTCAGTGGCAATGTGCGCTGCTTGTGAACTGGGCTGTGGTTTAATCCACTGGCTGCTTTTACTAGACGCTATTTCAAAACACAAGGAGCTTCGATGGCGTTTATGATGTTCAGTCAATTGTTAACATGATATGGCCATCCTGTTAACATAACGATTTAGAATTAAAAACAAAAAGTTATACTCATGAGACATAAGAAAAAAAGCTATTTAAGCTTTTAAAGCAATTTAAGTTTTTTAATTTTAAAAAACTCTTTAAACTTGCAATAGTAACGAACTATAAGTAACTATACTTTTCAATCGTGATTTAAATAAATACACAGTGATTAAATTAAAATATACAGAAAAAAATTAAACCATTGCAAAAATTAAAAAAAACCATGATGATAAATAAAAATTAGATGAAAGTTTTAAAAAAAGTATCGTTTTGTTCTAAAATACTTTGCTTTCTGGTGAGCCTTAAAAGGAGGATATTTAATTGCATACACAGCAAATTTCGGAAGTGGATAAAAGACTTACTTCAGAAACACTCGTAATTTAATCGACAATTTTGCTTTTATTTTTGTATTATAAATGTCCTTATAACCAATCTGATTATCTTGAATTAATTTAATCTTATGTAATTCTGTTTACAACAATTCTAAACAAGATTGGAGATAACAATTTTTATAATATGACTCTAGAATTAATGGTTTTACCAGAGTGTTTATGAATTTTAATGTTACTAATTTCGAATCACTTGTTCTATTTACTTTTTAGTATCTAAACTTATTTATGAAACATATAATTCTGATTATATAAAGAAATTTCTTTATGTTTAATTTATAATATTGAGTATTTTTTTTATGTCAATGACCTTTTAGACTGTTAGTTAGTTATTGGTATATTGTTCTAACTAAAATATATATGTTCATTTACAGTTTTTAATATTAAGTCACTGAAATAAGTAACTGATTACTAGAAAAAAATTACTGTAAACATACAGCAATGATGATAAAACAAACATAGCAAAAAAAAAAAAAAAAAAAAAAAAAACTTTCCTGGATTCCCTACTGGAATATGAAATCTTGCTACATTATAATTAGTCTTCTTAATTAAGATTTAATTTTATTAATTACGTATAAATCTCAATTTAAAACAGTTCTGAAGAAGATTGGTAAAAAGCAACATGAATTTAATAACTAATTAACATCATGTGATAATAGTAAGTCACTCAGTTTCACTCAGTCAACATAAGCGCATAATTACAGAGTGTTATTAAACGTATGCAAAAAGAGTTTGTAAATTCCTTGGAAACTTTTCTGATGGCATTGCAATGAACTAAGCCACTATAAAATATGATGAAGCGTGTAAAGACAAATATTTTCATAAATTATTCACTGAGATATAACATTTTTAAATTATTTTTAATCTTATTAATTCGAATTAATTTTAGTAGTTACATATAAATGTCAATTTAAATGAACGAGTCATTTCAATGAAGATTTTTAAGATAAGCATTAGATGATGAATGATCTTAATAAAGAATTTCGTCTTCTTTATCCCGTTTTATTTCTAGCAGTTGAATCAATCTTTTATAAATTTGTATTACATTAAAAAAATATTTTCTAATCGGAATTTTCTATTATGGCGATAATCTATCTTGGTGAATATATTTATATATAATTAAAATAAATGATTAACCACATTTTACATTAATAAGACACTGAATTTCACCCAGTCAGAACAAATGTATAATTACAACATACTATTAAGCGCATGCAAAAACATTTTAAGCCTCTATGAAATATGAAGAAGCAAATGAAGCCAAATATTTTCCCAAATTTTTCACTAAGATATAAAAACCTTCTTAAGCTACAACTAATCTTATTAATTAGAATTAATTACGTATAAATGTCAATTTAAAACAATTCTTAGCAAGATTGGTAAAAAAAAGATTTTTAAGATATGCATTAGATTAAGATATGCATGAAGCAAATAAAGCCAAATATTTTCCCAAATTATTCATTATTCATAAGAATTATTCCTTATTCATAAGAATTATTCCTTATTCATAAGAATTATTCCTTATTCATAAGAATTATTCATTATTCATAAATTTATTAAGCTAATTAATCTTATTAATTAGAATATATTTAATTAATTACTTATAAATGCCAATTTAAAACAATGCTGAACAAGAGTGTTAGAATCAATTTTTAATGCTCTTAACTAGGTAATTAAGTCACTGAATTTTGCCTTCCTTTCTGGTCGGAATTTTTTTAATACCAATAATCTATCTTGTTTAATATATTTATATATAATTAAAATAAATAATTAATTACATTTTCTAGTAATAAATCAGTTATTTTCAGTCAATCCGCTGAAGCGTATTATTAAGCGTATGTAAAAACAGTTTGCATTTCATTAGAAACTTTTCTGATGGCAATGCAATGAACTAAGTGACTAAGAAAGCGAATAAGGCCACATATTTTCCCAAATATTTCATTAAGATATAAAAACCTTTTTTACGCTATAACTAATCTTATTAATTAGAATTAATTTAAATAATTAATTATAAATGTCAATTTAAAACAGTTCTGAACAAGATTGGTAAAAGAAAGATTTTTAAGATATGCATTAGATTATGAAGCGAATAAAGCCAAATATTTTCCTAAATTATTCACTGACATATAAACTTTTTAAAGCAAATTAATCTTATTAATTATAATATTTTTAATTAATTACCCATAAATGTCAATTTAAAACAGTTCTGAACAAGTTTGTTAAAAGAATTAGAGTATGAATGATCTTCATAAAGTATTTAAGTCACTGAATTTTGTCTTGCTTTACTGTTGTATTTCATAGCAGTTGAACCAATCTTTTAAAAGTTGTATCGTATATATATATAAATTGCTGATCGGTATTTTCTTTTATACCAATAATCAATCTTGTTGAATATAAATATATATATATTAAAACAAATTATTAACTACATTAGCTAGTTATGAGTCACTCATTTTCCCTCAGTCAGTCGACACAGACGTCTTATTATCTGCAAAAACAATTTGCAATCCATCGTAAACTTTTACTTTGGGCAATGCAATGAATTAACCGCTGGCTACAAGAAAGATGACGAAGCAGTGAACAAAGCCAAAAACTTTTCGTAAACGCTCCAGCGGGGCATGAAATCTAGTCACGCCTCGTTATTTTCTCTCAACCCCCCACCCCCACTCTGACACGTGTCAATATCCCATTTCGCTGTTCATCTTTCCCATCCGGCAAAATGGGATACGAAACGGTGGGAGTTCTTTTCTTCACATTCCAATGCTCAGCTCTTCTTTTCTTTCGCCCAAGTGTCGGAAGTTGTAATAAGTGGGAGAAAATTCGTTTATCGTGTGATACTTATCTGCCCTTCTCTACCTTCCACCCTCCCTATCTGCCCACTTCGTAAAACTACTGGGCCAAGAGTGATTCCTTGTGCAATTAAGTCGTAGACTCAGCTAGTTTGGTCCTTTATGAATGTCCTTTGTTATATCCAGTGATGCATCCATAGGTTCATTCCGCCATAAAGCGGTGCTGTTTGAAATAGTGCTTAATTAGTTAAGATGTAATGAAAAGAAGAACTAAAGTAAGCATAAGTGAAAATTCGATATCACGATACATTTATTAGTCGTAGGTATTGAGATGGATATATGTCACTTTACCACGACTATCATAATATTCTAAAAATAAACTGCAATTAATAAATAGGGATAAATGTATGTAATCTGTCTAATAAATCTATGTAATACTTGGATAAATCTATGTAATACTTGGATAAATCTATGTAATCACTATATTTTTAATAGTTGTTGCTGTTGTTGTTTCTTGTCCTACTTAGTAGACATCTGGTACTCGACTAATGTATGTAATCAATACATTATCTTTAATGTAGAGATTACATAGCTTTACATGGTCATCAACACTAGCTAATCTTTACCTACAATACTTCAAAAAAATCTACATTTTAATTCACATGCTTTTAAGTATATAGGTGATTCAAGTGTTTTAATCATCAATTCAATGATTCAATTGTTGACACCTGAGGCATCGAGCTCTAGATACTCGGCAATTCAGGCACACATTAGATTACGAATGATTTCAATAAATTTTTTACGTTGATGAATTTTATCTACCTTATTTTGTTGTACTTCCTAGAAGTTGAACTAAACTCTTATAAAGTTATATTATATAAAAAAATATTTTCTGAACGAGGTTTTCTTTTATACCGATAATGTGTCTTGTTGAATACATTTATATATAACTAAAATAAATAATTAACTATATTTGATGGTAATAACTCACTTATTTTCAGTCAGTCAATCAACACAGGCGTATTATTATCTGCAAAAACAATTTGTAATGCATCGGAAACTTTCACATTGGGCAATGCAATGAATTAACGCGCTGGCTACAAGAAAGATGACGAAGCAGCGAACAAAGTCAAAAACTTTTCGTAAACGCTCCAGCGGGGCATGAAATCTAGTCACGCCTCGTCATTTTCTCTCCACCCTCACTTCCTTCTCTGACACGTGTCAATATCCCATTTCGTTGTTCATCTTTCACATCCGGCAAAAGGGGATACGAAAGGGTGGGAGTTCTCTTCGCATTTCAATGCCCGGTCTTCTCTTCTTTCGCCCAAGTGTCGGAAGTTGTAATAAGTGGGAGGAAATTCGTTTATCGTGTGATACTTATCTGCCCCTTCTCTACCATCCACCCCCTATCTTCCCACATCGTAAAATTACTGGGTCAAGAGTGATTCCTTGTTCAATTAAGTCGTGGACTCAGCTAGTTTGTCCTTTGTTATATCCAGTGATGCACTCAACGATTCATTCCGCCATAAAGCGGAGCTGTTTGAAATAATGCTTAATTAGTTAAGAGCTTAATAAAAAGAAGAACTAAAGTAAACGTAATTGAAACTTCGATATCACAATATATTTATTAGTATTAGGTATTGATATTATTAGTAAGATATATATCACTTTACCAAGTCAAGTAGTAAGTATTGAGATATATATCACGTTACTATGACTATCATAATATTCTTAAAAAAATAAGCTTCATTTATGATAAATCTATGCAATCTCTACATTTTTAATAATTGTTGTTATTATTTCTTATCTTCATTTTTTGGTAAACATGTACACCGATCTCACGAACCCTTATGGACTCATGGTTGAACGGAAAGGTGACAGGTTCTGCTGTAATGGAGCACCCGTAGGTAAAAGTCTGACTTGGTTCCGTGACGGTCTAAAGTCATATAAGACGAGGACATGCGGCTTAAAATGGATTCTGAACCAATTAATTACTTATAAATGTCAATTTAAAACAGTTCTGGTGAAAATATTAGTTTATGAATGATCTTAACGAAGTATTTAAATCACTGTCTATTGTGCTTTCTAGAAGTTGAACCAATCGTTTATAAAGTTGTAATATATTTAAAAAAAATCTGATTGGAATTTTCTTTTATGCCAATGATCAATCTTGTTGAACACATTTATATATAATTAAAATAAATAGTTAACTAAATTTGCTAGTAAAAAGTCACTTATTTTCAATCAGTCAACACAGGAGTGTTATTTATTATCTGCAAAAACAATTTGTAATCAATAGGAAATTTTTATGCAATGAATTAACGCGCTAGCTACAAAAAAGAACTAGTCACTCGGCCATCAGAATCCATTTATATATAAAAACAAATAAATAATTAACTAAATTTGCTAATAATAATTCACTTATTTTCAGTCAGTCACTCAACACAGGCGTATCATTATCTGTAAAAACAATTTGTAATCCATCGGGAACTTTTACGTTGGCAATGCGATGAATTAACGCGCTTTACACTACAAGAAAGATGACGAAGCAGCGAACAAAGCCAAAAACTTTCGAAAACGCTCCAGCGGGGCATGAAATCTAGTCACGACTCTCCATTTTCTCCCCGCCCCCATCCCCCCATCAGACACGTGTCAATATCCCATTTCGCTGTTCATCTTTCACATCCGACAAAAGGGGATACGAAAGGGTGGGAGTTCTTCTCTTCACATTTCAATGCTCGGTCTTCTCCTCTTTCGCCCAAGTGTCGGAAGTTGTAATAAGTGGGAGAAAATTCGTTTATCGTGTGATACTTATCTGTCCTTCTCTACCATCCGCCCCTCTTCATACACCTCGTAAAATTACTGGGCCAAGAGTGATTCCTTGTTCAATTATGTCGTAGACTCAGCTAGTTTGGTCCTTTATGAATGTCCTTTGTTATATCCAGTGATGCACTCTGTGATGCGGTGCTGTTTGAAATAAAGCTTAAATAGTTAAGAGTGCAATGAAAAGAAGAACTAAAGTAAAGGTAATTGAAAACTCCATCACAGTATATTTATTAATAGTTTAGTATTAAGATAGATAGATATATATCACTTTATCACGACTAGCATAATATTCCAAAGATGATCTTCAAATACAGGATAAATCTATATAATCTCTACATTTTTAGTAATTATTGTTGTTGTTGTCTCTGATCCCATTTGGCAGACATCTAAACCAGCCACATGAATCCGTATGGACTCATGATTCAAGGGAAGGGGGGGAGCTTCATTTGTGATGGTTTGGTTTGGTTTGTCGCTCTACGGTCATTTTGTGCTAATTAGGCAGGGACTTACAGTTTAACGTGGATTTCAAACCACTACAAACGTTCATGGCACCGCCGGGACTCTAACCCGAAACTGTGTCACCGAGTGCTAGTCATTTGGCCATCAGGCCCTATTTGTAAATAATGAAAATAAATATTTAACTAGATTTGATAATAATAAGTCAGTTATTTTCAATCAGTCAACACAAGAGTATTGTTACAGTGTACTATTAATAGTATGTAAAAACACTTTGAAATTGATTAGAAACTTGTCTGGTGACACTGCAATGAATTAAGGCAATAAAAAAGAAGACAAAGCGAAGGAAGCCAAAGATTTTCCTAAAGTATTCACTAAGAACATAAAGTCTAATTGTTATTAGAATAAATTTAATGATTGCATATAAAATCTGTTTTACTTTTTAAATTTAAATTAACGAGTCATTTCAATCAAGACTTTTAAGGTTATAAAGGATCCTAATAAGATATTTTCATCACTGAATTTTGACTCCCATATTCTGTTGTACTTTCTAGCAGTAGAAACTTTTTTTTAACTGAAATTTCTTGTGTACCGATAACCTATCTTGTGGACTATAATTATATATAATTAAAATAAATAATTAACTACATTTTCTATCAATAAATCACTTATTTTCAATCAGTCAACACAGGCGTATTATTATCTGCAAAAACAATTTGTAATCCATTGGAAACTTTTATGCAATGAATTAACGCGATGGCTGCAAGAAAGATGACGGAGCAGCGAACAAAGCCAAAAACTTTTCGTAAACGCTCCACCGGAGCATGAAATCTAGTCACGCCTTACCATTTTCTCTCCACCCCCACCCCACCCCCACTCTGACACGTGTCAATATCCCATTTCGCTGTTCATCTTTCCCATCCGGCAAAATGGGATACGAAACGGTGGGAGTTCTTTTCTTCTCATTCCAATGCTCAGCTCTTCTTTTCTTGCGCCCAAGTGTCGGAAGTTGTAATAAGTGGGAGAAAATTCGTTTATCGTGTGATACTTATCTGCCCTTCTCTACCATCCACCCTCCCTATCTGCCCACTTCGTAAAACTACTGGGCCAAGAGTGATTCCTTGTGCAATTAAGTCGTGGACTCAGCTAGCTTGGTCCCTTATGAATGTCCTTTGTTATATCCAGTGATGCACTCAAAGGTTCATTCCGCCATAAAGCGGTGCAGTTTGAAATAATGCTTATTAATAATATTAATTACTTAAGAGTGCAATGAAAAGAAGAATGTCAGAGGAACTAAAGTAAACCTAATTGAAACTTCGATAACAGTTTATTTTTTTGATAGTAATTATTGGGACGGATGTATATCACTTTACCACGACGAATAGTAAGTATTGAGACAGATAGATATCACTTTATCATGATATCCGAAAAATAAATTTTAATTATTAGATAAAGCTAAGTGATCTTTACATTTTTTGTAATTGCAGCGATAATCTTGACATCCAAATTACAGGTATCAGAAAAGGAAATAAACATTAATCAATACGAGCTAATATTTACCTACAAAACTTTAAAAAAATCTATATTTTAATTATATGATTTGAAGTATGTAGGTGATTCAATAGGGCCAAGAGGGATTCCTTATTAAATTAAGTCGTAGACTCAGCTAGTCTGTCCTTTTTGAATTCCCTTTGTTATATCCAGTGATGTACGCAAAGGTTCATTCTGCCATAAAGCGGCGCTGTTTGTTTTGACCATCCAAATTTTCAAAACTTATGTCATGACATTTACCAAATAGAGCTTATTTTAAAACCTAAACGAATAATATTCAAGCTTATCATCATTATAATTTGATATCAACATTAACATTCAATTCGTTTATCGTGTGATACTTATTTGCTCTTCTGTCCCGCGTCGTAAAATTACTGGGCCAAGATTGATTCCTTGTTCAATTAAGTCGTGGACCCAGCTAGTTTATCCTTTACAAATGTCCTTTGGTATTACCAGTGATGCACTGAAAGGTTCAGTCCGCCATAAAGCGGTGCTGTTTGAAATAATGCTTAAATAGTTAAGAAGGGAATAAAAAGAGGTACGATAGAGGAACTGAAATAAACTAATTGGATCTTCTATCACAGTATATTTATTAGTAGTAGGTATTGGGATAGATAGCACTTTAACAAGATTATCATACTATTCTAAAAATACACTTCAATCACTGAATAAAGCCATGCAATCTCTACATTTTTATTAATTACTGTTGTTTCTTATCCCAATTGGTAGACATCTAGACCAAGGCCACGAACCCGAATAGGCTCATGGTTCGAGGGAAAGGGACCATCTTCTTTTGCGATGGAGACCCCGTAAGTAGAAGACTGACTTGGTTTTGTGACACTCTACTGTCATATGACACCGGGACCTACAGCTTAAAATGGATTTCGAACCTCACAAACAACCATGGCACCACCGGGATTCGAACCAAAAACTTGTGGTAACGACGGAAAGAGCTGTAGCCACTCGATTATCAGGCCCCCTCGTTGATGACTTTTGTATCCCTTATTCTTTTGTACTTCCTTGTAGTTGAACCAATCTTTTATAAAGTACATGAAGTTGTAAAATATAAAGAAAATATATTTTCTGCTAGGAATTTTCTTTTATACCAATAATCAATCTTGTTGAATATAAATTTATATAATTAAAAAAATTATTAACTACATTAGCTAGTAATGAGTAACTCATTTTCAAACAGTCAATCGACACAGACGTATTATTATCTGCAAAAACAATTTGCGATCCATCGTAAACTTTTACGTTGGGCATTGCAATGAATTAACGCGCTGGCTGCAAGAAAGATGACGAAGCAGCGAACAAAGCCAAAAACTTTTCGTAAACGCTCCAGCGGGGCATGAAATCTAGTCACGCCTCGTCATTTTCTCTCCAACCCCACTTCCCCCCACTCTGACACGTGTCAATATCCCATTTCGCTGTTCATCTTTCCCATCCGGCAAAAGGGGATACGAAACGGTGGAAGTTCTTTTCTTCACATTTCAATGCTCAGCTCTTCTTTTCTTTCACCCAAGTGTCGGAAGTTGTAATAAGTGGGAGAAAATTCGTTTATCGTGTGATACTTATCTGCCCCTTCTCTACCATCCACCCCCCTATCTTCCCACCTCTTAAAATTACTGGACCAAGAGTGATTCCTTGTGCAATTAAGTCGTAGACTCAGCTAGTTTGGTCCTTTATGGATGTCCTTTGTTATATCCAGTGATGCACTCATAGGTTCATTCCGCCATAAAGCGGTGCTGTTTTAATAATGCTTAATTAGTTAAGAATGGAATGAAAAGAAGAACGACACAGGAACTAAAGTAAATGTAATTGAAACTTCGATAACAGCCTATTTATTAGTAGTAAGTATTGAGATAGATAGATATCACTTTACCATACTATTCTAAAAATAAACTTTAATTATTGGATAAAGTATTGATTGGATATTTTAAAAATTGTTGTTGTTTCTTATCCCATTTGGTAGACACCTAGACCAAGTCCACGAATCCCTATGGACTCATAGTTGAAGGAAAGGGGTCACCTTCTGTTGTAACTCATTTCATTTAAAATTATGGTATTTATCTGCTGATATACCAAAGTATGGTAAAATATTTTGCAGGCATAAAATATACGCAGGCTGTCAACTAACTTCGAACAAAGACACTTAGGTAATTGGAGTACCCGTAGGTAAAAGTCTGGCTTGGCTCCGTGACGATCTACAGTCTTATGAGACCTGGACATCCGGCTTAAAGTGGATTCGAACCTCACAAACATCCATGATACCGCCAGGTCTCGAATCCGAAACATTTTTTAATTATTACTTCGATAATCTTTACATCCAAATTGCAGGTATTGTAAAAGGAAGTAAAGATTCATCAATACTAGATAATATTTATCAACAACACTTCAAAAAAATTTTTATTTTAATTCACATGCATTTACGTATGCGGTAGATTGAATTGTTTTACTATCAAAATTTTTATAAATTATGTCATGACATTTATCAAACAGAGGTCATTTTAAGATGCTTTAGAACACAAATACACATAACATTCAACACAACAAATAACATTCAAATTTATTTTTCTTATTATTTGATATCAACATTAACATTCAATTCGTTTATCGTGTGATATTTATCTGCCATTCTCTTCCCCCTGACCTTTTTAACATATTCAATAAAGTATAAGGTAACATTGAATTTTGTCTCTTTGTATTGTGTTGTATTTTCTAGCAATTGAACGAATCTTTTATAAAGTTGTATTATAAAAAAAAACATTTTCTGGTCGAACTTTGCTTTTATACCAATAATCAATCTTGCTGAACATATTTATTTATAATTAAAATAAATAATTAATAACATTTGCTAGTAATAAGTCACTTATTTTCAGTCAGTCAACACAGGCGTATTATTATCTGCAAAAACAATTTGTAATCCATCTGAAATTTTTTGTAATGAATTAACGCACTGGCTGCAAGAAAGAGGACGAAGCAGCGAACAAAGCCAAAAACTTTTCGTAAACGCTCCAACGGGGCATGCAATCTAGTCACGCCTCACCATTTTCCTCTCCACCCCCCCCTTCCCCCACTCTGACACGTGTCAATATCCCATTTCGCTGTCCATCTTTCACATCCGGCAAAATGGGATACGAAACGGTGGGAATTATTTTCTTCTCATTTCAATGCTCAACTCTTCTTTTCTTGAGCCCAGTGTCGGAAGTTGTTATAAGTGGGAGAAAATTCGTTTATCGTGTGATACTTATCTGTCCCTTCTCCACCATCCACCCCCCCTATCTTCCCACCTCGTAAAATTGCTGGGGCAAGAGTGATTCCTTGTTCAATTAAGTCGTGGACTCAGCTAGTTTGGTCCTTTGTTATATCCAGTGATGCTCTCAAAGGTTTATTCCGCTGTAAAGCGGTGCTGTTCGAAATAATGCTTAATTAGTTAAGAGTGGAATGAAAAGAAGAACGACAGAGGAACTAAAGTAAGCATAATTGAAACTTCGATATCACAATATATTTATTAATAGTTAAGTATTGATGTAGATATATGTCACTTTATCAGAATATTCTAAATATAAATTTCAATTACTGCAATAGAAGAAGGTAGAAAAAGGGGTAGTAAAAAAATTTCTGCATATTAAGAGTTGCTAAGGGATATTCATATTAATAGATTTTTTTTATACACAGTCCAGTCATGTTATTGTGACCGCCGAGGAAAACCAATCCCAAAAGGCAGGCGGCATCACATTGCAGTGGAGTGTATATAAAGAATTCCACTTAATACCACTTAAATACCACTTAAATACCACTTAATACCACATTCCTCCACTTAAAGCCAAAATATAAAGAGTGTAGATTCTGGCTTTTGACAGGTGGTAACATTAATGTGACTGGACTGTGTATATGCTAGCCGTTTGGACTTGTATATCTATGAGATAATTTGAAGTAAGTAATAAAAAAACTAATTGAAATCTTAGTTATCTCACTGACGACTGATACACTGCGTGAAAAAAGTAGAAGGACATTAGATTATTTTTGATAGATGAAAAATGACGCATTTTTTAAACAATTAATTTATTCACAACGTTTTTACATGTAGATACCTGTATCTAGACAAAACAAAAAGTGCACAACTAAAAAAAAAGTATACTTAATAAAAAAATTGGTTTTGACGATCTCATGATCAGTGAAAAAAGTAGAAGGACACTTCTAAAAAAGAGGTGTACTATATAAATTAATAGGAATTCTTTTCCCGTTGGCTCGAATTATTTCGAAGATCCTATTTGGCATCGAACTGTATAAAAATTGAATTTTTGTTTGGCAAAAATTCTCCCATACAAAGTTTAATGATTTCTGCAGCTCAGTTACAGATTCAAACTGCTTTCCACCCTCATGAACACGACGTACAATCATTGTCCATATGTTCTCTACATTGTTGATATCAGGACTTTTAGCAGGCCAACGTAAAAGTCGAACATTGTTTGCTGCAAACCAATCTTTAACACCATTTGCAGTTTGAATTGATGCTCCCTCTTGCTGAAAAATCCAGTCATCTCCTCCTAATTCAGTACCATACGGGAGAAGATTTGAGTTTAGAGTCTGGATGTAGTCTGTATGGTTCTGTCTACCATTTAGAAAGACTAAACATGTCCTGCCTCCATAGCCAACTGCTAACCATACCATTAAACCACCTCCTCCCATCTGTCGAGTAGAATAAGTTTCTTCTTCAATACCAAGACAGTGCCAATAGTACTGATAATCATCTGGACCATCCAAATTGAATTTTTTCTCATCGGAAAATATAACTGAGGTCCATTCTGAGCTCCAGGACATGTGTGGTCTTTAGCCCACTGCAGTCGGTTCTTCATGTGTCCTTCATTCCACTTCGGATGGTGCATCCGTTTTTTGAAGACGAACTTTTTTTAGCGTTTTATGTAGTTATAGACAGTTCGTTTGGTTACATGTGTAATTCCTGATTGAAATTGCGCCTTGCCGACACTTCCACCAGTCATTTTGAGTTCAAGAATGATTTTTCGTTGATCACTTTGGGTGAGTTTTTTTTTTGTCTTCCTGTCTTCTTTTTCTTCTGTCACTTTCAGGGTTTCTTATGAAGTTCGAAACAGTATTAGGACTGATTCGTAGTTGCCGTGCAATCTCTCTCACACCTTTGTCTTCATTTTTATAGGCAACTATTTGGACCTTCTGAAACTTACTTAAGGGTATTCGTCTGGGCATCCTAAAACCAACAAAAACTATGAATTTCTAGCTAAATATTTTATTCTTGTTAAAAAGGAATTAAAAGAGAAAAAAACACTTACCTATAAACTTTCCAACAGCTTCTAAATAGATTTTTTGGATGTATCCTTCTACTTTTTTCACACACCCAAAGTTATTAAGTATTGCATTCCTAAGTTAAAATAGTGGTAAGTAAAAAAATCTCATTTAACTTTCACTTAACGTAAATTAAAACTCTAACAAAACAACTCTCTATAAAAATCAGGTCAAAAGCAGTAAAATAAAAGCATATTGTACAAAAAAAATGACTGTCCTTCTACTTTTTTCACACAGTGTATGTGATTATTCCTACCTTAATCATAACTAATACTGGGTCTAATCATAGTTTTGACTGTCAATGTCGTCGTCTAAATTATGGGGCTGACACTTTGATAGTTGAGTGAGGGCTGTCAAAAGAGATAATTTATCTATCTCTTTATCCGTTTAGCTAGTTACTCCAAACTATAAAATCTGGTCTATCTTCAAGACAGATTCTAAGCGATAATTATCTCTAAAAACAATTTTTTATCATTTTTATTCTCATAGATCGTTTGTGAAAAAACATCCTTCGAAATGCATTTCAAACACAATCTGTCACGCCATTTTCACTTCTGTGATATCTTTGTAAATATTTTAATCACGTTTTTGATTAAAATTCTTATACTTGCTTTTGTGTTAATTCTCCGTCGTCTCCATTTTTATCTTGCCGAATCCAGTGCTATTACTTTTCACCTTATTGATTTAATCCAGTAAATGTTATTGATGGCAAATGAGTATTAAAACTATTTGGTTCGGATTTTTCTTTCATTGACTTAACTTAAAAGGTGGATGGGTGTATATTTTGACAATGTGCTTCATAAACATAGGGGTGGCTGCATGGGTGTTTTTTATTTACATCATGAGAAAAATGTAAACTCTTGGCCTTCATTACAGTTTGCCGGAATACATTATTTTCATCACATAAGATGATGCATGAACATTACAGTAAATGGAATCAATTGTATACATTTGCAGTTACAATTTTCGCGGAATACACTATTTTCATCACAAAAGATGCATGATACATTACAATAATTGGAATCAATTGTATACATTTGCAGTTGCAATTTCGCTCATTTCCCAAGAATGCAATTGTAAATCTTTACATTTTCAGAAAGTCATTATTTTCATCTCATCAGGAGATATCTTCAGACATTTCAATAATGTAGTAACACATTTTTAAAATTGCCAACCAATACTATTCCTATTCGCCTTATTGATTTAAGAGTTTTGTTAGTGTCGAATGCTCGTGCATCCCAGCCTCCACTCGAAAAAATAAAATAACATTTTGAAACCAATCATTAGTTAGAAACGTTTCAAATATTATCTCCAATTACAAAATAATATTGAAGATAAAATTTATCTCGTTCAAATATTGGTATTGGTACAAATGTAACTTTTCACCAAGTAGATTTTCTTAGAATGAAAATAATTGTATCGGATTAAAAAAATATATAAAGATTAAACTAAGAAAATATTTTCTAATAGATTGATTTTATATTTGTTAAGACATGACAGCTCCAAAGAGCTGGTGTTAATTTAATTCAAGATTTCAGATTAGAAATCTGATTTTAAACTATGGCATTTATCCGCTGATATCCCAAAGTATGGTAAAATATTTTGCATGCATAAAATATGAGCATGCTGTCAGCTAACTCCGAACAAAGAATAGCGAAATAATTCTATTAGCAACAAAAGCCTCGAAACTTTTTCTACTCTTTAAGAAAAAAATAGCACATCAAGGAATTCTTATGCATATGTCACTGGTTTGTTCAAATTACTGAGTAAAAAAAAATCTAAACAAAACAAAATGACTCCAAGTTCTCAAGTAATTTAATTTACAGGACATCTTCTCTTCTATTCTTTTTCAGATAACGTTCTCTTTTCTTAATGGATCACGAACACAGGAGGCTGGCACAAGGAATACAATACATACCAATTTCAATGCGAGGAGCACAAAATTGTGCTTCATTTATACCTATTTCAAATTTCTGCTAACGATATTACGCTATCGATATTTTTCTTTTGTCTGAAAAGTCTCTTAACTGTATCTGTAACCTGAATGAACTGTGAATTTTTATCTATCGGGAACATCAAAGGCAATTACTAAGTCAGACTGACTTGCTAATGTATCCCTTTTCATGATGATGAGAAAGAATCGAGTCGCATATATAAGTACCATTTTAATGCCTTTGCCCATTTGATGATTTTGTTGCTTTTTTTTTTTTTTTTTAAGGAAAAGCTTTTTAAAAGTTTCATTCTCCGGGAACATGCCTTTTTTTTATGGCGCTGTATTTTTTTTTATTGATATTTTCCGTTTAAAAACGACAAGTGAAAGAAAAAGTGGTCTAAGCTATACTTTGTTATATGGATCTAAATTACCATCATCCATTAAGATGAAAGAAGCATTACGCGGTAATGTTTATTGTGCGTATCATAAATGTCATGATACCGAATAGTCTTTTAGTAAATGTCCGTTGCGTATAGATTTAATATTGTTTTGTTTTCAACAGATAAGTTTCATTCGTTATTTTACCTGTTGCAAACAATTTCAGGTAATTCCATAGTTGAATGGGGTTGACATTTACAAGTACGTTCAAGTACGTTCATATTTAAAATATAATGGCGTTTTATTAATGATTCTGTGAAAGATGTTACGAACAATGCGTTCAACTTTAAATTCAAAAAGTAATTTAAATGGAGATGTCGTAATCAATCTATTTTTAGTTTAAAATTCTTAATTTTTTTAGTGTCGTTTTTTTAAAAGTAGTGGAATCGATGGATGGCAGTTTGTATATATAAATTTTATGTACCAGCTGTTAATCTTTGGAAATTTTTCATTATATAAATAAAGTTCAAATTTTGTAATTTGAGGGTCAGGCGATTGATTTTCAAGATATTGATTTTCCGAACCAGAAACCTTTGTTCCCAAAATTAGGGTAGCAAAGTTGAACCAGAGTTGGACACAATGAATATGTAGGAATGCCATTACATCGAAATAAGAAATTAAGTTGCTAACCACGGAAATGCTGCTCTTGTAATTAAAGGCATCAAGCCTCAGAAATAATATTCTTAAGTGTGAAGCTTCCCATCTCCAGAATGGCACCGTTGTGGTTAAAGATGGGAAGTTTCCCACCCACAAAACATTTTCGAAGAAAACACATATTTTTATTTAAATATTTCAACTTGGCGGCGTTATACATTGATTTCCAAAAATTAATGAAAGTTTATGGCTGTCAAATTTTTATTTCATTGGAATTAAAGAAATTTTTCAAAACAATTCAAGAATGCTGCCTTTGTTCACAAATTAAACATAAAATGAAAACATAACGTCTTATTTCAATTTGTGATCAGCATCCATATGAAGTTTCATCACTTCTAAGCATGAGTACAGTCATGACAGTGATATTTCATACTGAGATGGTGTTCATTACCTTAGTTGGCTGCAAAAATTGTTGCTGTGTTAAAACAGTTCAAAAGAATGGGATAAGTGTAGCAACATTTCACATTATAACATCCCAAATATGCCCAGTTATATTCCTGGAAAGGCTTGAATTCACTGAACAAAATACCCACAGTAATCTCTCTTCAAGACTATAATTTTCTAACAACCAAGCTCTGCAGTACCTAGGGTAATTGTCTTGTAGAATGACGGAGTCACCAACTGCGCCTGAATGAAGACAAATAATTTAATCAAAAAATGTCATATCTATATAACTGAGCAGTAACAATACCTCTTGGGGCAATTTAAAGGTCCGTGTGGATATCCAATGTTATACCTACTCACATATATTCAATAACGCTACCAATAATAGAAACAAAATATCATCTATATATACATGAGCAGTAACAGTACCTCTTGGGACAATTTAAAAGTCACTAAGAAAATCCAAAGTCTTACCTACACACGAATATTCAATGGCCATACCAAATTTGTATCTTTCACTATGACACAATGGACCCCTGTAAAGTAAAAAATCTTCTTGAGTCACGTTGCAAACAAAATCTGGATTCATCAGTAAAAAAGAAAGGTCAACACTGACTTGTACTCCAATTGACATGTTTGCATGCTCAACTGAAGCTTTCATTTCGGTCATGGGGTGTGAAGGATTGCATGTATGTAATAGACGTCTTTGTTTACAACTTACCCCGTGAATCCCACTAAGTACATTTGATCTGAATATCAGCTATTTGAAGCAAGAAAAGATTTGAGGAAGGTTGCCGTAATGGTTCTATGCCTTTCTGCAATTAGTTATAAATGGTTTCATCTGTGGCACTTGTACCTCTAAGTATTCTTTAATTGTACTTTCTAAAAGGTAATTCTAAAGACGCATTCGAAAATTTCATAAATTACAGATGTGGTGGTCACCTACGACACTTTCAGCTCTAGATCTTCATCGGCTGTACCTTCTAGAAGCTGATTGTAGAGATGCATTTCGCAATAATTGAATTGCAAAAATGTCAATCATCTATGGGACATATAGCTCTAGATATTTCTTGGCTCTGTCTTCTAGATGCTGATTGTAGAAGTACATATCTCAATCAATTAATTGCAAATTTTTCTCATGCTGTTACACAAAGTTAATTCTGATCAATTCCAATTCATTCATGGGGAGGATTTCACCTGTCATTGTAATTCTTTAGATAAATGAAGTCAAGTACTTATATCTAAAATAGGACTATCTCGAATTTCAGTACGCAATTTCTACTTGCATATAGTGCAGATTATTTTTGAACGTATTTTCGGGCACGTGTTTAGTGGTGTTAAACGTCAATAGCTACATTAATTTTGCGTATCCTATAACCATCACTTTTTACATATACCGAGTTATTTTTATGGGAAATTTGCTAATTTTTTGTGGCAAATTTTGATGGGTTTTTTTTAATTGAATATAATTTTGTTTTCTGATTTTTACGTGATATTTGTAAGGAAACCAAATTATCATTGATTTGCATTATCATTTACCTTATCATTGATTGCATTATGATAATAAGTTGAAGTACAATTTTCACTATATTTATGATTTATATGAAATGGAATAATTCGCATAACATCATTCCTTTTCAAAATAAAACAAATTTAGTTTATGGGAAAAAAAGGATATTTTTCGATATAAAAAAAATTATAAACATGATGTTTTACTCTACTATATAAGAACCAACTCAAATAAATAAATTGAATTAGGAAAAAAGTTACTTCAACATGATGCAATTAAATTTTATTTTTGTGATCTTTTTCTTTGATATACGACTTTCTTTTCAGATATATGACGATATTTTTCAACATTAAGTCTTTTAAAGATTTCACATGATTACAAATAAATTTGCTCTCCGCAAAGTTTAGAAGCGTTTATGTATTTTGACATTTATTTAGAAAGTTTTAGAAAAGTAGTAAATCTAAGCAGAAAATTTAACTGATATATATAAAGGGAATTTTTTTTTAATATATATTTTAGAAAATAACAAAAAAAGAAAGAAAACTCAATTTTATGCTCAGAAAAATGGTTTGAGTAGTAAATTTCAACCATTCGTTATTTAATAAGGATATATCTTTGTTTTTTTTTTTTTTTTTTTTTTTTTTTTTTTTTTTTTTTTATCCTGAATATAACTTAATAAAATAAACTTTGCTATTTGAAAGAGACAAAATCATTGAATTGGATTACTTTCTTTTTTAGGATGGGCAGTTCAACAGAGGCTATAGTATGCAATGGATTTAAAAAGAAATGCATACCATAATCAATAACTAAACTCAAATGTTTAGAAATATATGTTGTTGTTTCTTATCCCACTTGGCTGGCCAAGCCCACGAGCCCATACGTACTCATGATTGAAGGGGAAGGAAGCAGCTTCTGTTGTAATGGAGCACCCATAGGTAGAAGTCTGACTTTGGCTCCGTGACGCTCTTAGAGTCATAGGAGACCGGGACCTACGGCTTAAAGTGGATTCCAAACCACTACAAACATCCATGGCACCACCGGGATTCGAACCCGAAATCTGTGGCACCGAGCGCCAGAGCGCTAGACATTCGGCCATTCAGGTCCCAAATTTGTGAATGCCAACGGCACGCGGTGTTCCCAGGTGGTTACCCACCCAAGTACTGACCGCGCCCAATGATGCTTGACTTCGGTGATCTAACGAGAACCGGTATATTCAGCATGGTATGGCCGTTGGCATAAAAATATACATATGAGAAAAATATACATATGTTGGAAATATATACATATGAGATATCGTATTGCTTGAAATATTTGTTGTCAGAGTTCATTAACATTTAAAATATAAAAAATATTGATTAACAGAGAACATATTCAATGTAACAGATTAAGATTAAATGATTAAATATTAATTAAAATATAATCCAACAGAGATTTACAAAAAAATTTAAAAGCTGATAATTATATTTATTAAGAGTGAATTTAAAGATATAAGGTTTGTAGTTCCCTCCAAAAAATAACAAAAACGAAATACTCAAGTATGTTTTCACCAGATTACTTCAATCAATTAATAAAATGCATTAATTTCAATAGGAAATTTCATTACAGGAAAATTCATTTAAATACATTTTAATTTGCTACTTAAATTCAATTATTATCAGAAAAAAAACTTTATTAATCATCAATGAATACAAATCCTGTGTGAGACTGAATCTTTTCCTAATATGAAATTATGTTATTTTGGCCACAAAATTATAATATCTATAAGATAATATCTACAAAAATATTAAACCGTATACTATTCGTATGTATAAGAATTATATTCATAAATATATAAAAACAATTCATAATAGTATGTCAAAAGATATTATCTTAAATGTATAAAATCAAACTTTAATAGTATGCATAAATATAACATCCATAAAGGTGTTAAAAACTATTACGGAATGCAAAAGGATAATAACCGAGCCCTATTTGCATGTATAAAGATAATATTCATAAAGGTAGAAGACCAAACCATAATAGTATAAAAAACCTAATATCCTTAGTGTATACTAAATACAATCCATAATAGTATGCATAAAGATAATATCCATTAAGAGTGAAAAAGCCATTTCGTCGTCTTTTGGACGGACATAAATCATTTCATGTATGTCCAAAACAGATACCAGACTGAGTGGTAATTCTGAACCTCCGAAAGTCGTCAAACGAAACAGCATTTCCATCAAAACAACAATAAACTGATTTGATTTGCCGTCAAATCATTCGTAAACATTCATTTCAAACAGTGTAGCAACCTACTTCTAGTTGCATCCTGGGTAACGTTGAAGCTACAGCATATTTTACATTCTAGAAATAAATCTCATATCAAAGGGTTGGGCTTTAGAAAACAAGTACAATGTAATATTTTTAAAGATTTATTTTAGATTTGTAAATTGTTCCTGCTTAGGAATAAACAAGGCCCTGTTGTTATTTAATTTTGCATTTTAAAAATCCTTTGCCTTGTTGAATCTTTGTTTCTTTGATATCGTTTGTGTTACAGTTTTTCTTTTATGGCATTGCTTTTCAAATATTTCGAGTACATATCAGAGGAGAAAAGAAATAAATAACAAAAGAACAGAACATAATTAGCGTATAAAGGAGATTGCATTGAGAAATATAAATATTTTTATAAATTTAAAATTGTTTTGCAGTATATTTAAGTTTATTGTTTACTGTAATCTTTTTGAAGATCATAACAGTGTATTTCATATATTTATTAAAGCACTAATATTTAAATAAGATCCTCATAGTTTCCTCATATTGTATATTTCATAAGTAAGTTTTTAATAAATAATAAAATAAAATAATAAATTTTTTATGCATCCTTAGTTATAAGTGGAAGGTGATTAACAGGAATGGAAATTTAAAGCATTTTAAAAGTTTTTATTGTATAAAAAATCTGAGTCTCTATTAAATACAACGTGCCAAAAATCATACTTGCTATATTAACATAAAAAATAGTTTTTTTGTTTTTTTGATGAAGAAAAAATTGACAACAATGTCTTTAAAATAACATTCAATCACTATGGAAAGAGAGTTTCACTTAAAAAACAAGTGTAAAAGCACTTGTCAATGTAATTTATTCGTAATAAAACAACACTAATCGAAAAAATTATTTTTATCAAATCTTCAATTTATCAGACATGAATTTTAAAGTACAAAACGTTCCTGAGAAAATTTAATATTCAAATTTATTCAAATTAGTCTCTTACTTATCTATTTTCCTTTTTATTTTATCATTATTGAAAAATTCTTTCTGATACAAAAAATAAATTAAAATTGTGGGCCCAGTTTTTAAAATATTTACTTTAAAATTTCTGCCTTTAATTTAATTTATTTATGAGAAAAAATGACTGCATAAATTTTAAGTTAAATATATTTGAAACGAATTAGTTAATAGACTGAAATTCAATTAATTAACTTATAAAAAATAAATACTTCTATTTAACTTAAACTGGAAAAGTATGATTATATAATTCATTCATTTTTATGTAACTATTTGAATAATTTTATTAAATTAATCAATGTTATTTCCTTTATTGCAAAAGAAAGAAATGAAATAGGGCATTTATTGGAGCATCATTTGAAAATCTTAAGGTTTATAGCTAAATTTACTTTTAGAGATTGAAGTAAAATCAGTTATTTAATCTTCCTTATAACAAAAAATGAACATAGATTACATGGTTATAAATATTTGTTTCTTTTAAGTAACTATTTAAAAAATTTTAATAAGATAATCAAAAAATTAATAAAATTTATTATAAAAGAAAGAAAATTTAGGGCGTTAATTAAAGTTAACTCTCTTAGAAGGGTTAATTACCACAAGTTTTGAATGGATTTTTAACATTAGAAAAATTATTTCGTTAAGCATTTATCTTTTTCTTATTAATGCACGTAAAAAGTTATTTAACTATTTTGAAAATGTGTTATAATACATATACAGGGTCATTCAACAATAATATATATATGTATATATAATATATATATATATATATATATATATATATATATATATATATATATATATATATATATATATATATATATATATATATATATATATATATATATATATATATATACATATATATTATAAGAATGCATGGTCGTAAGTGTCGTGTTAAGACGTGAACATCAAATATGAGAAACGAAATAAAAAACAGTTTATTTATGACATTTTTGCAAATAAACTGTTGAAATATAAATTGATTCTTTGTTTACAATAAATGCTTAAAATTGTGACCGCACACAGTACCGCAGTGCTTAGCATTGTCAAAAGAGAAAATATCGAACAGATGCTTGAAACTCGTCACGTGACATGTATCAGTTGTGCCATTGTGCCTGGCTATTGCGAGAAATTAGTTTCAAGGTGTATTGTACTTTAATGCTTCACTTCCGAGCCTATATTCCTATAGAAAAAAAAATGTGTGTTTTAGCAAGCATTTCAGACTTTGTCCCATGACCGTTGAATCATCATACATTATAAATAAATTAATGAATATTCATATGTTTCTTCTTTTTCAATGGCGCAATAGACATATGGTGGAAAAAGGCAGTCTGCCAGACAACAGATTCCGAAACATGAGATGTTTTCTTTTCACGGGTTAGAGTTTCAGCCTTACTCTGTAAGGTCTCGGCCTATACTAGACCTATATCGGCTTCAAGAAAAGAACCACTTTCAGGAACCTTTGAGAACGCCTTAATTTTTGGGAACGCCTTAATTTTTATTTAAAAACACTATATATATATATATATATATATATATATATATATATATATATATACAAATACAGAACTTTATAATTTATTATTACTTTTATAATTTATTATACTTTTATAATTTATTTATACTTTTATAATTTATTATACTTTTATAATTTATTTATACTTTTATAATTTATTTATACTTTTATAATTTATTATTTTCAAAACTGAAATTTAACGATTTAAATTTTATTTATAAATGCACGATTAAATGATTAATGATACATTTTACTCCCATTCAGAGTTCTCGAGTCTAAAAATACTTGGTCTGCAGCAGACCTTAATTATCCCACGACATGATACGCGAAATAACAAGAGACTGTCCCATGACTGTTTGGAAACAGTCGAAATCTCTGCTCTATTCAGTCACTTCAGAGGAAAAAAGAAAGAAACGACACTTCTTTGACGACTCGGCGCAGAACTCCTCTTCTCCAAATAGGTCATTTTAAGAAAATCGTAAAGAAAGGAGGGGGACAGCTTCCCTCACTTCTGATTTGAGTAGACATTTCTCAGTTCATGATCTATCACCAATCACGATGTAACAACTTATGGTGCAGTTCATTTTACATTTATAATTATTTCGACCTGGGAAGATCGCAAAGACATTCGCTAATTTTCTGAGACTCATTAAACATGACACTGAATATCGGCTGTCAGATTTTAGTGACAGGTTGTTCTCATTACTACAAACCAGTAATTACATGTAATATAACTACCCACAATAAAACTCGTCTACTGTCAAATTTTTTAGTGATGGGTGGTTATTATATACAGTGGATAAAAAAAGTATTGGCAATTGCCTATAAATGATCATATTTGCTAACAAAATATGTTTACAAATTTTATTTTAACATAACGATTACAGAAGGAGAAAAGACAAACAGATATAACGAAATTTTCATTTAAATATTTTTTTAGTCAAAATCTACGAGAAAATCCAGAATTTACATGATAAAAAAGTATTGGCAAAATTAAGAAATTGACAAAATTATGAGCGAAAACAAAATCAGTATATGTTTAGTACTTTGTATGCATACCTTTTGCATCTATAACAGCTTGTAATCTATTTCTCATAGAGGAAACTAAGGTCTTTGTTGTACTGTTGAGAATTTTGTGCCACTCTTGCAAGAGTAAACGTTTGAGGTCGTCTTTACTTGCAATTTTATGTTTCTTGATTTCTAGATCCAGCAGGTACCATAAATTTTCAATTGGATTGATGTCAGGCGATTGAGGTGGGGTTTTTAATTGGCGAGGAGCATTATAGAGTAGCCATTCACGGGTGAGATTCGCTGTATGCTTGGGGTCATTGTCTTGTTAAAAAACGAATGATGTTCCGAAGCCAAAATTTTGGCTTTCAAAATTTTGCCAAAATTTTGCCATAACTTAAAAATAATTTAAGTTATGGCGCAAAATGTCAATGTATGTACGTGCTGTCATAATACCATCAATAAAATGCAGGTTGCCAATTCCATTAGCTGCCATACAGCTCCAAACTAAGACGCTGCCTCCACCATGTTTTACAGTAGCAGTTAAATGTTGCTTTTCCAATTCAGTATTTGGCCTCCTCCACACATATCGTCGTCCGTCACTGCCGAAAATGTTAAACTTTGATTCGTCGGAAAAAATAACTGTGTTCCAAAACTGTTCAGATAAATCAACGTGGGATTTTGCGAAATCTGACCTCTTTCTCCTATTTATTTCGGAGATGAATGGTTTCTTTCTAGCTGCCCTTCCATAATAACTTCTCTCGTGTAAAACATTCCGTACAGTCTGTACGCTGAAAGTCTTTTGGGAAGTGAAAGCAACATGTCTAGCTATCTGGGGTGCACTTATTTTAGGGTTTTTCTTAACCTTGTTAATAATGACACGTTCTTCTCTTGTAGAAAATATTCGATGTCGTCCACTTCTAGTCTTATTTTCCGTTGATACTGTTTCTTTGAATTTTTTTACAACATTTCTGACAGTAAATAAACTTATATTGAACTGCACTCCTATAGCACGATAAGTTAAACCTTCATTTCTGAGCCTAATTATCGTGTTTTTAACACTAACGTCCAACTCCGTCGATTTCGAAGTCATTTTACTGCAGTAATCGCAAAATAATGCATAGACACTTTTGGAGTAGTTTTGCAGACTTTATAACGGTAGAGTTTCTTATTAATCGAAACACGTGACTTCAATGTAACAAAATTTGCATAGCAGTTAAAACTTTGCGAATACTTTTTTGACTTGCAAATTTTCGTTTTTGAAAGAAAAAATCGTAGAAAATGCAAACTAAAATAAAATTTTTACTATTTTTATATATCTAAGATGTCTTGTATTTAATTAAGACAGCTAAAACTGCACAACATTTTATTTATTTGTCAATATGAATAATTTAAGGCAATTGCCAATACTTTTTTTACCCACTGTACTTGTCAAATAACATGCATTCCTTTCTCATGAGAATGAAATGCCAAAACTCTGCTCGTGAGAAAAAATGCTACTACGTCCAGCAATCATATAAGACTTGGACATACTCTTTAAAATGGATTCCGAACCATTACTAACATCCATAATACCTCCTGGACTCGAACTCGAAACTCGGCTATCAAGCCCTATATATCTATATCTATAAATATATATACATGATTTTTTATATTAATTTCACTTAAGTCATTGATACTAAGTATTATTTTCATTCCCACATCAATCACAGCCTGAATGCTTAATGCTTTTTTTATAGTCACTGTTCCTTTTTTGGAAGTTATTGATGACTGAAAAAAAAAATACCGCTATCTTTTTATTCATTTTGAAGTGTCGATATTCCGCTTAGAAGAGATATGGGGGGAAAACTGGCTGAACTGAATATTGAATGAGAATCGAATCAGCAGTTTGTGCGATCGAAAATGAGTATCTTAAAATATTTTATATCCGCCATTCAGAGCTGATGGGGAAGAATGCATTTTTGAGGGAAATATTTATGCGTTATGTATGGCTTGAGGAATGGTTTTTATCATAAGGCAGGATTTTTTTATCCCCAGAATATTTTCTGTTTCCTCGGTCATGAATATAGATGAACTAACTGATACTGGTTTCCATATGAACCAAAAGTTATTTTTAATATCTAAGTATTTATTAAAAATTGTTATTCATATAAGAATTAAAACTAAAACAATGTTAATAATTTTTAAAGACTAAACGAGAAATAATATTTGAAACAGTCGTCTTTAAATATTTTTGTTTCTTGATCCCCTTTCAAATCATAAAAATTTCAATTGTCTTTGTAGCATTTATTCCACTGAGAGTTGCAGCATTTCATTTCCAGGAAAGAGGAAACTATTTTCTTTAACAAGTACATACTAACAACCTATCAATCAATTTTGACAGCAGGTAAGCAGGGCTGTGGGTAGTTATGTTACATACAACTGGTGTTTTTGAACTAAGTTTTGTGCCTCTCATTCAAATCTAATAGCAGATATTCAGTGTCATGGATAATGAGACCTCATGAAATAAGCGTTTGTCTGTGCGAACTTCACAGGCCGAAACAAGTACAAATTGAATATGACACTACATCATGACTTTTTTCATCGTGATTGGTAAGAAAGTGTGTCTGAGAAAGTGCCTACTCCAAAGAAAAGTGAGGGAAGCCGATTCCCCACCATTGACGGATTGTCTTAAAGAGCGGTTTTGTTTTTGTTTTTTTGCGAAGAAGGGTCTCTTTTTGTGAAACTGATTGAACAGTCTGGAATTTCCGCCTGCCTACAAAAGGATTTACTCGTGGTTTCGTTTATCCCGCCTTGTGATATTTAAGGTCTGCCACAGACTTGTGAAACAGATTCGATATAGACTTGAAAACTCTGAAAATATATATAGAGAAATATATAATCCTTGTAACTAAAAATTAATGTGTTCTCTTGAATTTGAAATTGACCCTCTTCTTCGAGCCGTTATAGATCTAGTGCAGGCTGAGACGTTACACCTCCAATCATACAAGTTCCAAAAATATGAAAACTGCATGGTATGAAACCTTTATTTTCCATACATGCCGTAAGCTATCTAACACATGTGTATCAATACTTGCAAGAACCAAAATTTGAATAAAATTTTATATATGTGATAATAAAATATGTAATATATGTGATATAAATTTTGATATTTAAATATCAACTAGCACTCGAGTGAAATTTAACATTTAAATATTTATTTAGTAATGCTGCTGTAATTTTTTTAATGAATATTATTAATAGTAGAAACTTTTACTTCTTCATTGCTTTCGAAAATAATAATTGTTATTTGGTAAAAATTTGTTGATTGTTAATAGCTTTTCCTACTAACTGTCTATTGTGGTTCCATTTAAAAAAAAAAAGAAAAACAAGTAATATATAAAAAAAAAATTGAAAGTCAATTCCTACTTTTTTTCCACTCTATTGCAGAAAGTTCTTTACAAATAATTTGCATTCATTTTTTTTAAATTTATCTGGCGCCATCTATTTTTAGATACATGCAACTTAAATCGAAAAAATACTCAAATTAATTAATTTAATTTAATTAATGATTTAATATTTGAAAATTTTTTTTAACATCCAGCGTCATCCACTACAAGATCAAATACATTTTTTAAAACTTGATTGGATGAATAACAAGTATTTTATTAACGATTGATAATTTGAGCAAGATATATATAGGGAGAGTGTGAGCTAATAGAAAGAATTGAAAAAATAAAAACAGCTAATTTTTCTGATAGACAAACGTTTTGTATTCAAATCGTTACAAAATACAAACAAAGTTACAACCTCTGCTGTACTTGAATCAATGTCAATACGTAACATCGGACTTGATTCTTTTCACTTATATCTCTTTCACAAATTACACACCCCCAATAAAAATAAGGGACAATCACCTATAATTCAAGAGCGGAGTTTAAGACGGCTAATCTACTTCGCAAGACACGATCCATAAGCCTCAGGGCAGTATCACACGCAGCACCGCTCGAACCCCCTATTGTTAAGAGACCCATATCTGCGCCCGCTCCCCCCGAGACCTTGTAACCTAATAATAGGGTATTCCGGCGGAATAGGTGGGTCACCCCCACTTTACCCACCCCCGCAGCAAATCAGATTCCATAGGCCGACCCTTACAACGGACCCAATCCCCCAGTGCTTAGTCATGAGGGACACCCGGCATTCGGAAGAATTGTTGCGGTGCTTTTATTTTGTTGCTCCAGGATTTTTTTTTCCGGGGGGTAGGAGGGTCAACCCACTGATCCTGGAACAGACTTATCGGATTGTTCCTCTGCTAGGAGTCATCAGGGGGCTCTTAATTTCGGGATAAAGATGGGGGGAGTTTTAATAATGAAAAACGTAAAAAGTGTGCAATCCGCTTTGTGGTGTGTGGATTGCGTGTGGTTTGTTACTGGATGGAAAATCTAAATATGAGACAAATGTAGGGTACAAGGGTACCCAAACTTATTCAAATCATGACAACCTTAAAAGAATCAGAATTTTCTCACCACACACTATCATATATCTGTCTAAATCTACGTATCAAAATCATTTTGAAGCTTCCATTTTTCTACTTATAATTCATTACATTTATATGTAAAGAAGGTAAATGGCAAAACCATAAAATAGCTGTTTTAGAGCATCTTTATTGGCTGACATTTGAAAGCCTAATGTCCTCATAAATGAACTGGAAGAAATAATATATAATAAATAGGTGGAAACAATTACGGATGAGACATTGAGGACGTCATGAGTTGCAGCATCGTGGTTGTTGATAAACCATGGGCAGAGGGAGTGTCTACTCCAGTGAGAAGTGAGGGAAGTCGACATCCCCTCTCTTGATGGATTTTATTAAAGGGTTGTTTCTGTAGAAGAAGAGGAAAAGTGTTCTTAGTCGACAAGAAGTGTTTTCTCTTTTTCAATAAAGTGACTGAACAAGTCGAAGATCCCTGTATAAAAAGTGAGCTCCTTATGATTTCGTGTTTCACGTTGTATGAAATTTAAGATCTACAACAGGCCGAGTTCATTAAATTCGTCGTAAAATCGATAACTCTGAAAATCTCCGACTTTAGAGTAAAGTGCATTTGTGAATCAAATTTATTTCTTTAATTTTTCTTTTTTTACAAATAATATATCAATCCAGAGTTATTTATGTATATATATATGCTTGTAAATAAAAATTAAAGTGTTCTCATGAACTTAAAATTGGCCCTTTTCTTAAAGCCGTTATAGGCCTAGTATAGGCCGAACCATTACAGCATGGTATTAACAAAAGAAAAATTAAGGTAAACTGTCACTAAAAACAGCATCAGCTATCAAATTACTAAATTGGACATAAGTAAAATGCACGAATATACTATTTACTTACCAAATTAGTTTATCGTAATTAAGGGAATATATCCCAATAATTATCATATAATTTCCATTATCATTTTAAATGTAGCTTTAGAATTTGCAGTAGCTGAACTTTTCTGCAAAAATCTTTTCATTATGTCTAATAAAACCAATTGGGTTTTTTTGAGAATTATTAATTTAATTATTACTTTTTATAAGAAGTTTTAATAGTTCTTTTTTATTTTTATCCATGAGATTAATAATTTGAATGTAACTATGCCAATTAATTTTAAATCATGTAAACTTATTTTCCATATGCTTTTTTTTTAACAAAAAAAGAAAGATTGATTCAAAGATCACTGCAATCAAATTTTTCGAAATGAAAATATTTTCTTAGAAAACAAATTTTGTGAAGCGGTTTTTAACTCACAAAATAAGGTAATTTAAAATGTCTGATTGGTCAAGTAAATTATTCAAATAATTAAAAAGATTTGTAAAGTGATCATTATTTATTTTTATTTTTTTCTCCTGAAAGGGGATTACGTAAATGATATTTTTCGAATTCATTATTTGTAACTTAGTAAAACGTTATATTCGCAAAAATAAAGTTTAATGCTAACGTAACGATTCTTTCTATCAAAATTCTAAAGATTTAGCGGTTTATCCTTACAGGTGTAACATTTAAATGTAATACATTGGCAAGTGGCATTCTTCGAATATCAATATTTTTATCTTTTAAAGGTTTTTGCAAATTTATTTTACTAATACATAAATTGCACCGTTATTGCATATAAATATTATGTAAATCTCTTTATCCTCCTTAGCTAGCAATTCAGATTTTTTTTTTCATTTGTAAAACGTAAAAAAATAATAAGAAATAAATAAATGAGAAGTGGATAGTTATTATTATTATTTAATATTTAGTATTTGCATTAAAGGAAATATAAGTTAAAAGCAAGTTTTGTATGAAATAATCATCTACATAGTATTAAAAAGTAAAAGGATACGCAATTAGTACTTTTTAAACTTCCTCATTGAAACACATCAAATTAAAACTAAAGCTGCCAGATTATGTTTTTTGTGTCTATGATAAATCCTATGATCATTTTTTGTTCTAATAGTAATAATAAATAAATAAAAATAATAATAAATAATAATTATAATAATAATAAATAAAAAATGGATAGTTATTGTTATTATTCATATATTTATTAATTGCGTAAAAGGAAATATCTGTTAAAAACAAGTTTTGTATGAAATAATCCTCTATGTAATAGAAAAAAGTAAAAGGATACGCAATTAGCACTTGTTAAACTTCATCATTGAAACACATCAAATTAAAACTAAAGCTGCCAGATTATGTTTTTTGTGTCTATGATAAATCCTATGATCATTTTTTATTCTAATAGTAATAATAAATAAATAAAAATAATAATAAATAATAATTATAATAATAATAAATAAAAAATGGATAGTTATTGTTATTATTCATATATTTATTAATTGCGTAAAAGGAAATATCTGTTAAAAACAAGTTTTGTATGAAATAATCCTCTATGTAATAGAAAAAAGTAAAAGGATACGCAATTAGTACTTGTTAAACTTCGTCATTGAAACACATCAAATTAAAACTAAAGCTGCCAGATTATGTTTTTTGTGTCTATGATAAATCCTATGATCATTTTTTGTTCTAATAGTAATAATAAATAAATAAAAATAATAATAAATAATAATTATAATAATAATAAATAAAAAATGGATAGTTATTGTTATTATTCATATATTTATTAATTGCGTAAAAGGAAATATCTGTTAAAAACAAGTTTTGTATGAAATAATCCTCTATGTAATAGAAAAAAGTAAAAGGATACGCAATTAGTACTTGTTAAACTTCGTCATTGAAACACATCAAATTAAAACTAAAGTTGTCAAACTATGTTTTTGTGTCACTGATAAATCCGGAGATCAATTTTTAAAAAATAAAATCATATATTTCTGAATTTGTGAAGATTTATTTTACTGTAAACAATTACCTGTTGTTTAACTCGTGTTTTCTACACATAAAGCCAGAAATATTTTTTCCAACTTTTGCGTCCATGCCTATTTTATTCCCGTTTTGAGTGACATATAAGAATAAGCAGCTGTAATTATATTCCATTTTGTAATTGTATATTTTAGTTAATTATTTACAAACGCCAGCGTTTGACACCAAGCCATTAGCTTTATTGGTTTCCCTTATTAGCAATACATTTTAAACTCTTTTTGGAGTTTTGCACGTGTCAAAATATTCATTACTATGTGGATGGTCAGAATAACATAAATTACAATTAACTGAATTGCTGGCATTCATTTTAAACAATGATTACCAGCATGTCCAAGGCAGTCATGTACGAAGATAAAAACGAAATAAATCAAATGAAGAATTGCAGACTAAGTTTTTTCTATATCTGTATACATCTAGTACTTCAAACTGATTATGTGTAACATTGAACAGGAAATTATTACAAATTTGTCTTTAAAGGAAATGATGCCCTTCTTAACTAAGCATTGTGTTTTTTTCAGTTATACCCAATAAAATAAATTAGATCAAGGTCAAGCAGAACTGTTAAAGACCGTCATATGTATTGCGACATTTTTTCTCATGGGAAAAGTTTTGGAATTTCATTCCCAGGATATATGAATATATATTCTTAGGCAAGTACATAATAAGCACCCATTACTCAAATTTGATAGCAGATAAGCAGTGTTGTGGGTGGTTGTGTTACACACAATTAGTGTTTTGTACTAATGAGAACAGTATGTCACTCAAATCTGATAGCAGATATTCAATGTCATGTATATATTAGCTAATGCTTGTGCAATCTTCCCAGGTCGAAACAACTACAGATTGAATATGGATTACACCATGAGTTGTACCATCGTGATTGTTGATCTATTGTGTCCTATTGCAAAGAAAAGTGAGGGAACCCTCGGACGGACCCCTTGACGGATTTTCTTAAAGGAGGTTTTTGGAGAAGATCAAGGAGAGTTCTGCGGCGAGTCGACCAGCACTGTTGTTATTCTTTTTTCTCTGAATTGGCTGAATAAGCCGGAGTTTTCTTCCGTTCTTCAAAGTGAATCCCTTGTGGTTTCGTGTCTCACGCCATGTTATAATTAAGATTTGCAGCAGATCAGGCAATAAGATACGACGTAGACTCGAGAACTTGGACGGAATTGAACTTGAGATTTAATCGCGCACTAATGATAAAATTTTCTTTTTATTTTTCATTTCTTTGTATAATAAACCAGAGTTCGTTATTTGTATATATACATATAGTGCTTGTAAATAAAAATTAAAATGTTCTCATGAATCAAAAAATGGTTCTTTTCTTGAAGCCGTTATAGATCCAATACAGTCCGAGACGTTACAGTATCCATAACTTGGTCAACATTTATTTGTTAACATTTTAACATGTAACAATTCATTTGTGATGTTATTATAATTTTATACTGTATATTTCCATGTCTAAACAGACAATTTTTAGAACATTTTTAACTACAGCTAAATTACGGTGTGTCGGTTAAGCTCGCAAAAATGTAGTTATTTTTCTGTTAGCCAGGCGCAAGTGGTCAATCGCCAAACATTGCTAGATATAGCACGCTTTTATTTCTTTTGTTTGTATATATATGTATATATATTTGAAAAATAAAAGATAGGAAATGAATAATGCGGTTTAAGAAAATGATTTGTTTTATTTTTTAAGTTATTTATATTAGTGGTTTGTTGCATTATCCCCAAAACCTAACATTTGAAGTTGAAGAAGTGTTAAGCCGGGTAATGGGAAATGTTCAAAACGTAAACATCAATTAATAATAGAATACTAGAAATGACCAGCACACAAAGATAATAATGGAAAGAGAAATTTACTTTATTTTTAATTTATTTTAGTCTTTTTAATGAATTTAATATTTTACATTTTTTATTTCGACTTATATATATTGCTTAAACTTTGGGTAAATGTTTTGAAGAAAAAAAGCACTTTCGATTTCATCATGGATCGGCATATATTATAAGTGTCCAAGTATTTGGTAACATACTCTAAATGTCAAGTATTTGATAACATACTCTAAATGTCCAAGTATTTGGTAACGTACTATATGCGTCCAAGTATTTGGTAGCATACTATAAGCGTCAAGTATTTGGTACATTAAGTGTCCAAGTATTTGGTAACATACTCTAAGTGTGCAAGTATTTGATAACATACTCTAAATGTCCAAGTATTTGGTAGCATACTATAAGTGTCCAAGTATTTGGTAACATGCAATTAGGGTCCAAGTATTTGGTAACATGCAATTAGGGTCCAAGTATTTCGTACAATTTTTGTAATTAACTAGCTGTAAATGAGTTTATTTGTCTGTTTTTAATACCCATGCATAAAAACGTTGGTTCAAATAAAAGAATTTTTCTAAACATCTCGTGCATTTATTTGTATCCTTTATCAATTTAACATCATAACATCATTGTCAACTGACAATAATCTAATTTCCATTCAATACATAACAAATGTCCTAAACAATCATCATAATGCTTGAAGACATTTTGTTTCTCATACGTAAGGTAGCCATTTCTAAAGAACCTTTCACCTTCTACTCCCCTGGGGGTCAGAGAGCAGGAAGAGGATGGTCTGACCAATCACAGGAATGCACAATCCGCGTCCCTCCCCCACCGGCTAATGCACGTCTCAGTGGTCATCGGTCGTCCCCCAAGACACCCCCCATGATGGAACGGAGGGGAGTAATCAGGAAAATAGATAACGCACACTGGGCGCTATACCACCATGATAAATGTATGTGTTTCAGGAGATATGAGGATCTGCGCTGTTATTTATTTGATAATAGTTACGTTGACATTTTTTTTTTTAGTTTGTGTTCTTTAGATTTTTGTGTGTGTACGGTAACCGACTGTATTTAGGGACAAAAATTTTGAATAGTGTTACATGGATTTTTTAATACTATTGTTAAATTAGGATAAAAATGTTGAAAAAATAAAAATTAAAATATGTATATGAATAATTTTTTATTGCTTGAAAAGAATTGACTGTGTGTATTTTTTGACTAACTAAAAGAATAGTAAAGCCAATCACATTTACTTGCACACATTTAGACATATATTAATAATGCATACACTGGATTAAATGAATAATAATATTATACATGCATACACTGAATTAAAAAAATATAATATATACTAAACTAAACAATGTTAGACAGCCAATCGAATCATTAAGAGCAAAAATTATAAATTATAAATAGATATTTTCTAACAATATACTTAAAATCTTATGTGTAAGATTTTATGTATATTGTTAAGTATAATATCACTGAAAACATATAGTTGAATCGAAAATTAGTATTGTTTTGACATCCCGATGGGTTTGGTGCTTTATGCATCAGTTTAGATCAGGTTAGTATCAGAATCAGTTTTGGATCAGTATCAAGTCAGTTTGGATTCTAGACCTTGTCCTGAGAAAACGGCCGCTATAGCGAAGTAAGAAGGAGAAACATTCATTAAATACTTGTAATCTTGCTAATGAAAATAGTTGAATATACAAGCTATGCAAAATAAAGATTAAAAATAACAAATGGAACTGCCACGTGAAGAGCTGCTGCTTATGCGTATAGCTAGAAATGTTAAGAAATTAATAGAATTATGCTACAACTAAAATAAAAACAAGTATTTAAAACCAAGGTAACATCAAACAAAAAATTATTTACTTCTTTAAAAATTAATTATGAGTTTCGAAAATAAGGTCTGTGATTGTTTCATTAGACAAATGGAAAAATAACAACTACCTTGAAATAGTTTAGAAATAAACATGAAACACCATCACTTATCAAATTATTAAAATCAAAAAATTTGTTATTTTTAATGTAAAATGACAAGTAATATATTAAAATTCTATTTTGAAAAATTTTAAAAGTATTACAGCAATCTTTTGTTCATCCTATTATTTTTAAACCTTTAAATTACTGTACCTTATAAGATAATAAAGAAATAATTGATTTATCATAAAGGCTTTGCTGAATCCCCCGGCTCCGTTCTCCTTACTCAATTTTCAATAAATAATAATGTCTCTAGAGTCTATAAAGGGCAGCTTTAACGTTATATTTATGATTGGAAAATTTATTTAAAGCGTACGTGATATATATTGCCAATTAGTTTCTTATATTAAAAAAGTACTACAATGATAGTTTTCTCTTCATTTTTAAAAAAAAAAATTATTACAATTTTCCATTTTGATTTTTTAATATTTGATAAATTAATTTTTTAGTGGTCTTCTAATTTTAAAAAATAAAAGGCATCATGTATAAAAAAATTAAGAATTAATTAAAAAAAATTACATCAATTAATTTATTTTCCATTTTGATGAACCTAAACGCTCCGTTTTCATAAACTTTGTATTTTAATTGATAAATTAAGGACTAAGAACATGTTATTGTCAATTTTTTAAAATTTAAATTATTATATTTGCAATTGTAATAAAAGGCATAATGATATGTATCAAATTTTATTAAAAAAAAGAATTAAGAAAATTAATTTTTATATAAAATCGTAATAAAAGACTACATGCATATTAATTTATTTTCCATTTTGATGAACCTAAACGCTCCGTTTTCATAAACTAACTTGTATAATTTTCAATAAATGACAATCAAATTTAAGGACTGTAATAAAGACTATCAAATTGTCAATATTAAAAAGACTATCAAATTGTCAATATTAAAAAGACTATCCAATTGTCAATATTAAAAAGAATTACTATAATGATAGTGGTCTTCTAATTTTTAAAAATTTAAATTATTATATTTGATAAATTAAAGAGAAAATTTTATATAAGCAATCGTAATAAAAGACTACATGCATATCAATTAATTTATTTTCCATTTTGATGAACCTAAACGCTCCGTTTTCATAAACTAACTTGTATAATTTTCAATAAATGACAATCAAATTTAAAGACTGTAATAAAGACTATCAAATTGTCAATATTAAAAAGACTATCCAATTGTCAATATTAAAAAGAATTACTATAATGATAGTGGTCTTCTAATTTTTAAAAATTTAAATTATTATATTTGATAAATTAAAAGAAAAATTTTATATAAATCAATCGTAATAAAAGCCTACATGCATATCAATTAATTTATTTTCCATTTTGATGAACCTAAACGCTCCGTTTTCATAAACTAACTTGTATAATTTTCAATAAATGACAATCAAATTTAAGGACTGTAATAAAGACTATCAAATTGTCAATATTAAAAAGACTATCCAATTATCAATATTAAAAAGAATTACTATAATGATAGTGGTCTTCTAATTTTTTAAAATTTAAATTATTATATTTGATAAATTAAAGAGAAAATTTTATATAAGCAATCGTAATAAAAGACTACATGCATATCAATTAATTTATTTTCCATTTTGGCAAATATAACATCTAAAGACATATATCACTAACTAGCTTACTCAATTTTCAATAAATGAGAATACATCTAAAGACTATCAAAATATCAATACTAAAATAGTTACTATTATTATAGTGTATAAAATTGTAGTGTAAAAAAAAAATGAACATATAGTTTATATAATTCTATATGAATATATAAAAGTTTATAGTATAATATATAATAATAAAAATAAAAAGTTTTATATATTATAGTGTAAAAATTACTAGAATTATAATTTTCTTATTATTTTTTTTAATATTTAAATTATTGTATTTGATAAATTAATAAAAAATTTTATTAATTAAATTAATAAAATAAAATACTTCACGTGTATCAATTAAATTATTTTCCCTTTAACAAACCTAAACGGTCCATTCTCCTAACTAACTTATTCCATTTTCAGTAAATGACAATACATTTAAAGACTATCAAAATATGAAGACTAAAAAATTACTATAATGATAGTGTATAAAATTATAGTATAAAAAAGCAAAAATGCGGTTATAGTTTAACACAAATATATAAAAGCGTATAGTATAATATATAGCAATAAAAATAAAAGTATAATATATTATAGAGTAAAAAAAATACTATAATCATAGTATTTTCTTTTTTTTAAAAATTTAAATTATTAAGAACATTTTAATTAACCAATCGTAATAAAAGACTACATGCATATTAATTAATTTATTTTCCCTTTTGACAAACCTAAAAACTGCGTTCTCACTAATTAACTTAACTCAATTTTCAATAAATGACAATACATCGAAAGACTATCAATCTACGCACTGTATATGACAATACGTCTAAAGACTATCAAGAGCAGTTGTAACATGAAATGGTCAAGCAATTCATTTAGACAGTACGTGAAAGATAATACAAAATTAGATTAGATGGGTACATGACGCTATTGGTAAGACACATTAAGGTCTCACCTATCTCATTTTATTGTGAGTTGTTTCCAGAAATGAGGCATGGCGATGAGATATCTCCACCAATTCCCTGGATGAGCCAAGGACTCTTGCTTGGAGGAGCTAAGCCGGGGGTTGACAGATCACTGTTGTTTCTCCTAATTGAGAATCTGGCCCCGCGGTGCAGTGGCTTCTTCATCTGGCATTCTTGTCCGATTCGATTTGAGCTGGGCAATGTAGTGAATAGAATATTGCACATTAGGTTTAAAATTCTGGAGGTTAGTGGTTGAGACAGTTAAAATAGTTTATGAAAAGTGAAATTTTGTGAATAATGTAAAGTAGGTGGATAGTATTTTGGGGGCTTTTATTAATGATAAAATTTTAATTGAAAACGATATCCAATTTTAATTAACTTATGAGGTTACAATGAAAGCTCTGTTTGCTTTTTAGAAAGATAATTATACATGATATAATTGATTCAACTCCTAACTGTCTGTGATACCTAGCAGATTTCTATGTTAAATAATTTTTGCTTGGATGTTTGCTTCTATTCATTGCCAAAAAGGATAATTAAAATAGACGATTTAGACTGTTCAACTCCTTATTATACATGATAAATAGCATATTTTATATAATAAATACCTTTTACTTAGAAATTTAGAGGTTTACTTCTATTCGCTTTTAGAAAGGATGATTATATTACATGGTAATACCGATTCAACTTTTAACTATTCATGATATATAGCAGATTTTTATTCGCTTATTCTATTTTTTCCAAATTTTCTATTTTGTTTCTATTTTCGATTTTTCTACGTTAAATAAGTTAATATAATAAATAAATTTTTAGAGGTTGGCTTCTATTCGTTTTTAGAATTATAATTATAATACATAGTAATACGGATTCAACATTTAACTATTCGGGATATATAGCAGATTTATACGTTAAATAATGTTTGCTTGAAGGTTTGTTTCTATTCATTTTTAGGAAAAATAATTGTAATGCATGATAAATCGATTCAACTATCTATGTATGATAATTAGTGGAGTTATTATAATAAATAATATTTTTTAGAGATTGGCTTGTATTCGCTTTTAGGAAGGATAATTATTATACATGGTAATGTGGATTGAACTTTTAACTAAAGATGTATAGCAAATATCTATGTTAAGTAATTTTTGCTTGAATGTTTGCTTCTATTCGTTTTTAAGAAGGATAATTATAATACATGATACAATCGATTCAACTTTTACCTATGATAAATAGCAGATTTTCTATTATAATAAATAATTTTTGCTTGGAGGGGCTAAGCCGGGGTTTAATACTGTTAATTGTAAAAGACAGTGCAATATCCATCATTCAAAACCTATTCAGCAACCCTATTTTGCAACCCTATTTTGCAACCTAACAAGAGTCTTTGCATGTAGGTTAGAATATGACAGAAATTGTTTATTATAAGATGTTAGCTGACAATCAAGATGCCTGACTAGCGCTCTGGTGCTCGTTATCTGAGATTTCGGATTCGAGTCCAGCAGTGTCATGGATGTTTATAGCTGCTCGAAATTCCCTTTAAACCGTAGAGCCCGGTCCAATATGACTGTTCGACTGATAACTGATCCTGATATGACTGTCAGGCTGATAACACTATCCCTTAAGACGAAAACATCTCCTGTCTGAAAATTTCCCAGCAGGTAGGCCAATTTCTTTGAAGTTTATTAGCATTTGGTGATATATAAGAAATGAGTGATTCATGATAATATGTAGAAATAAAACAAAACAAGCAGAGAGAAATGAGAATTTATTTTTAATATTTCTTGTGCTTTTTTATTGGTAACTTTTTAATCGAACATGATATCAGATTATAATAAGAGTATTCACACTGCACAGTGACTAATGCTCTCCTACATGAATTTGACTGATAATTTTTGCTCACTAATCTCATTCTCACGACCTTGATCCAACAGATAAACAACTTTACAAATCATTTTGCTGGACATAAGTAAATTTGAAAGAACATGTTAAAATGAAATTAGATTCTTCTTCCAAAGCCAAGCCAAATAAATTTTGTAAAATATGTACCAAAACGCTCATGAGGCAATGCCATCGAAAATAATTTTTATTTCAATTCGAAAGTGGATATAACTTTCGTTAAAATATATTTTTTGTAACCATGATTTAACTGACATTAGTCAAACTTAAAATTTTTTTTTAAAAATTTAACGCTAGGGTCAGTTAAATGAAAACCTTATAAATGTTTTAATAATGATTTATTGATCAAATCACAAATATGGAAGCCTCATTTATCTGAATATTTCTCTCGTGTTTCCTGTCAAGTTTTGCAATTTCTTTTGAACTTTGGAATTCCTGCTACAACTTTCAGTGAACCTTTCTATCCTATCAAAACACATATCTGCGGCTATTCCATCCACAATCACTCAGTGATTAATGCTTCAACAATAGAAGTAACAGCAATACTCTCCAACAGCAACAATATTTTTCAGCAGCAATTCTATAAATGTTTCCTCAACTGTAAAGTTAGGAAATTTTACAGCATCCATTCATCATAATCTTATCATCCATTTCGTAACTTTTCTCACTAGCACGTTTACGTTACGCATCTATTGCGCATGCGTTTATATAACGGAGCTACAGCGAGCTCATTTATTCTGTTTAAAACAAAGATGGTGGCAAAACGATGAATGACTCTTAATTTTGAAACATGGAAATTTTAAATAAAAACTTATAAGATTATTTTTATAGATATATTCATAAAAAAATGTTTATATTTAAAAAAAAATGACAAAAATGTTTTTAGTATTATTCAGGAAATAAGTTCATGTACAATGATCATCATCAAATGCATATGGATAATCATCTAAGATTCATAAATGTAAATTCTCCAGTCTATTTTTTTGTATTAAAAACTTTATCGGATAGTTTAGTTCCTTTACATTACTGCATTTAATGCTAATCACTTCAGAAATTATTATGATGTACTAATTAAACTTAATAAACTTCAGTTCATATAATATAATAAATTTTGTTCACAATGAAGTTTTAGTATAAATCTAACTACAGTATTACTACTGAATAATTCTGAATTTAACATTGTTCATTGATGCATAAATATTAAGCTTTAATTTGCTTAAAGAATAATTTTCCCTTCAATAATATTATATTACCAAATTTAAATAACTCTATAATTCTAAATTCATGTTTGCATAGTAAATTATAAGTTGTATATAATAAGTTATGTATATATATAAGTTGCATATTGTAAGTTTTATATAATAATAATATCACTTTAAATGCGTGGAAGAATATTTTTTAACAAAGTAAATGACAATTAGAAAATAGCACAAAACTATCAAAATGAGAAAAAGGATGTTATTTATATATTCCCTCATTTAATCTTCAGAAATAAAATAATTTATCAATTTTAAAATGATGTATTTATTTAAATGATCACTAATTGACATGATTATGTATTAATTTTGGCACATAGATAGTAGATAAAGCCATTAAATGAACAAATCACATAAATGGTAGAAGAAATCATTTATTAAACTAATATATTGAAAATTTGTACTACCAAATAACACGTGTGCAAAAAGAAGTATTTTATTCAATTCCTTCTATTAGCTCACACTCTCCCTATATATATCTTGTTCAAATTTTCAATCGATAATAAAATACTTTTTATTCATCCACTCGAGTTCAAATACATTTTTTTTAACTTGTAGTGGATGACACTGGATGTTAATACAGTTTTCTAAAATATTAATTCAGTAATTAAATTTAATTAATTCATTTTAGTTTTTTTTAGATTTACGTTGCATATATCTACCAATAGATGGCGCCAGATAAACTTAAAAAAATGAATGAAAATTATTTATAAAGGACTTTCTGAAATATAGTGAAAAAAAAAGAAAGAAATAAATTAATTTATTTAATTTATTTCCTTTAAATTTATTCCTTCCTTTTTAATTTATTTTAATTTTTTCCTTTAATTTTTTTTTTTTTACATTACTTGTTAACAATAAGACTATTTATTAAAATATGTCAACACAAAACAAATAGATATTTTATTATTCATTAAAAGATGTATTGTATGTATTTTAGAGATTAATTTCTGTGCAATTTTTTGAAATTTAATTAAATCACTTATTATTTGAATTTACTTTTGTATTTGTTACACATTTAAGTGTTCAGTTTATTCAGTTTATTAGATTATTATTTGAAAATGAGCATTTGTTACATTGTATGACAAGGCTGAAAGAGATTTAAAATAAATGGAACATATTCTAAAGGTTCTTGATTCTATTCAAAGATGTGTAAAAGTATTAAGGTAATATGAGAATATTTAATTTTTTTATTGCTTTTTTAAATTCAGGATTTTAATTAAATTTGAAATTTGTAGCAAATATAGTCGTTCAATTCCTTCTATTAGCTCGCACTCTCCCTATATATATATTGTTCAAATTTCCAATCGTTAACAAAATACTTTTTGTTCATCCATTCAAGTTCAAATACATTTGTCACTCTGCCATCAACTTCTTTCCCCCCTAGTCATACCTTATGTAACTCATAGAAAAGACTGATACTCATCCGAAGAAAACAGATATAAATATATTTCTTGCAAAACAAAACTGTATTTATTGCAAATGCATTAAATTAATATCTATGGGATTAAAATGTTTCATTACATTATAATTTTGGGGACAATATATTACATTATAAGTTTTTGGACAATACCGCTTGCAAAAATTAATTTGATGTATCACAGAATGAGATATATCTATGTTATTATTAACATGCTTGATCGTTTTTTTTTTTTTTTTTTTTTTTTTTGTTGTTGTTGTTGCATGTCGACTGAAGAAAACATATTTCAATTGTTATTTTATAATCATTACAAAAGAAAAAAAAAGTAATCTATTACATGCGTTCCAAGAAAACACAGTATAAAAAAAGCAACATCCGATATGAAAAATAAATAAAGACCAGTCTCAATTATTTTCCATTTTCCTCATCCATTCTCCTCTCTCAGCAAAATCGTAATTTACCTTGGAAACAAATCACAAAGAACAAACCGCGGAGTTTTGTTGCGGGGATAGTAAGAAGAAAAAACAACACCCCTCGCGATACGTTTCCTGCAACGTTCAGAGAGAGATCTGGTATGTAGTACCCCGGTAATCCTCTCATGCATTGACTCGGAAATAATTCTTCATCAAGTCAAATGAAAATCATCAATTCGAAGAAATTGAATCCGAGAGAAGATTTGGCGAAATCCTTTCTCCGATAATTGCTTTTCCTCCAGATATTAAAAATCGCATAAAAATATTAAGAATTATTATATCCGATGCGAAACAGGTGCGCCTGTTATCTTAAGACTTTATTCCAGTCCACTGAAAACAGATTTTAATATCTTTGTGTGCGGGTATTTTTGTTGGAAATTGGGGAAAGACTCTTGCGTGTTCCCGCTTTGGCGATAGTTCGCTTCTTATTCGGTATGGATTTGAGGACTTTTCGTGCGTTTTGTGCTAATCGAAACCCATTCGTTTTACAAAAGGCAGTGTTAATACTCAGTAACAGCTGCTGGGAAATATACAGATTAATAGACTTCTTAACTTAGAGAATTTGGGCTTATGTTTAAATAAATACTCTGCTAGCAATTTTAAAGAAATTTATATGCATGTTTCAAAATGTTATGTTATTGTTTTATAAATTGAATAATTTAATTAAACTTTTATCATTTGCCTCTTGATTTTGTACAAAATTGTAGAGAAGACTGAAAATAAACTCAAAGGATATAATTTCCATCTTCCTATACCTTTCAAAATGATAATTGTTAACAATAACTTGCATTGATATTTGCATTACCGTTTTTGGACAGTCTATATGAATATTTTCCTGGTTTGTTCTTGATCTATATATTAATATTAATCTATCTATATCTATATTAATCTATATATTATTTCGCCAATTGGGTATGTATAGGAACACATTTTTGTGCTTCTAGAGTTAATCAAAGTTTATCTGTTATCTTAAGATTTTATTTTAGTCCACTGAAAACAGATTTTAATACCTTTGTGCGAGTATTTTTGTACCAACTTGGGGAATTAATCAGTGCTTCCTCCTTGTCGATATTTGACTGATGAGAGTTTCTAATTTGGTATGGACATGAGGACTTTTCTGCTAACCGAAAGCCATTCCTTTTTACAGACGACAGTGTTAATACTCAGTAACAGCTGCTGGGAGATATACAGATTAATAGACTTGTTAACTTAGAGAACTCGGGCATATGCTTAAATAAATATCTTGTTAGAAAGTTTTCGAATTTTGGAATATTGTTTTATAAATTCAATGATTTAATTTAACTTTTATAACTTGCTCTCTTCGGTTTTGTTTAGTGGCTTGATGACCAATTGTCTAGCGCTTTGGCCATTGGTACCACAGACTTCAGATGTGAATCCTGGAGGTGGATCCACGTTAAACTGTAGGTCACGGTCTAATCAGCCCAAAGTACGCATAAAAGGGCCGTCAAGAGACAAACGAAACCAATATTTTTGGTTTTGTACTAAATTGCAGGGAAGACTGGGAAAAAGTGCAATGGATATGATTTCCATCTTTACAATTGTTAATTGTTAAAAAATTACATTAATATTCGTATTACCGTTTTTGTATCTCCGATTTAAAGGGGATTCCGAACCACTACGAGCACCCATGCCACAGCTGGGACTCGACCCCGAATCTTGTGGTACTGACCACCAGATCGCTAGTCACTCTGCCATCAGCCCCTCCGAATATGTTATGTAACTCATAGAAAAGACTGATATTTATCCGAAAAAACAGATATAAACATATTTCATGCAAAAAAAAATTTGTATTCATTGCAAGTGAATTAAAATAATATATGTGGGATTAAAATATTTCATTACATTATAAGTTCGGTTACAATATATTACATTATAAGTTTTCGGACAATACCGATTGCAAAAATTAATTTGATGTATCACAAAGTGAGATATATCTATGTTATTATTAAGATGCTTGATCATTTTTTTTTGTTGCATGTCGACTGAAGAAAACGTATTTCAATTGTTATTTTATAATCATTACAAAAGAAAAAAAAAAGTAATCTATTACATGCGTTCCAGAAAACATTCAGGAAACACGGTATAAAAAACAACATCCGGTATGAAAAATAAATAAAGACCAGTCTCAATTATTTTCCATTTTCCCTCATCCATTCTCCTCTCTCGCAAAATCGTAATTTACCTTGGAAACAAATCACAAAGAACAAACCGCGGAGTTTTGTTGCAGAGATAGTAAGAAGAAAAAACAACACCCCTCGCGATACGTTTCCTGCAGCGTTCAGAGAGATCTGGTATGTAGTACCCGGTAATCCTCTCATGCATTGACTCGGAAATAATTCTTCATCAAGTCAAATGAAAATCATCAATTCGAAGAAATTGAATCCGAGAGAAGATTTGGCGAAATCCTTTCTCCGATAATTGCTTTTCCTCCAGATATTAAAAATCGCATAAAAATATTAAGAATTATTATATCCGATGCGAAACAGGTGCGCCTGTTATCTTAAGACTTTATTCCAGTCCACTGAAAACAGATTTTAATATCTTTGTGTGCGGGTATTTTTGTTGGAAATTGGGGAAATACTATTTTGTGCTCCCGTTTTGGCGATAGTTCGCTTCTAATTCGGTATGGATTTGAGGACTTTTCGTGCGCTTTGTGCTAATCGAAAGCCCCTCGTTTTGCAAAAGGTAGTGTTAATACTCAGTAACAGCTGCTGGGAAATATTCAGATTAATAGACCTGTTAACTGAAAGAATTCTGGCAAATGCTTAAATAAATATCCTGTTAAATAAAAAAGATAAAAAGATAAGTTTCAAAATTTTGGGATATTGTTTTATAATTTGAATAATTTAATTTAACTTTTATAACTTGCACTCTTGAAATTGGTTTAGCGGCTTGATGGCCAAATCATTAGCGCTCTGGCCATTGGCACCACAGGCTTCAGGTTCCAATCCAGTCGGTTGCATGGTTAGTTGTTCGGAATCCATATTAAACCGTAGGTCACGGTTTAATCAGCCTAAAGTATGCACAAAATGACCGTAAATAGACTAACCAAACCAATCCAACAATTTCTTGGAAGACTGAAACAAATGCAATGGATAGGATTTCCATCTTTGTATAACTTTTAAATAGCTAATTGTTAAAAATAAATTTTCCTTCATATATACATTTCTGTCTTTAACGGGATATAAGAAAATTTTCCTGGTTTGCGCTTGATTTGGCAATATTTTGTTAAAAGAATGATTTAAATATGTCCACGAAAGCTTCTTTTGCAACTAGAGGTAATCGAAGGTTATTTGTTATATAAATGGTAATGTCGGCGCTCTTTAACAGTTTTCAGCCCATAACAGCCAGCTTCTTGTTAGATTAGATAAGATTAATAGACTTGCTATCTTAGAGAATTTGGGAATATTGTTTTATGTATTGCCGTTTAGCAAACGTTAAAACGTTGTTTTGTGTTTTGCGTTTGTACAAAAGTGCAGGGAAGACATGGAAAAAGTGCAATGGACATGATTTCCATCTTTACAATTGTTAATTGTTAAAAATAACTTTTACATTAGTATATTTGTATTACCGTTTTTGGACCGTATATAAGAATATTTTCCTGGTTTGTGCTTGACCTGCCAATATTTCGCCAATGGGTTGTGTATAAGAACACATTTTTGTGCGTCTAGAGGTTATTATCAAAGGTTATTTGTTATACAAATGCTATCTGTTTTCTTAAGACTTTATTCTAGTTCACTGAAAACAGACTTTAATATCTTTATGCGAATATTTTTGTTGGAAATTGGGAAAAATGCTTTTCTGTGCTCTCACTTTGGCGATATATCACTGGAGGGAAGCTTCTAATTCGGTATGGATTTGAAGACTGTTGGTGCATTTTGTGTTAATCGGAAGTTATTCCTTTTGCAAAAAGCAGTGTTAATACTCAGTAACAGCTGCTGCAAAATATTCAAATTAATAGTCTTGTTAACTGAGAATTCTGGCTTATGCTTAAATAAATAATCTGCTAGCAATTGTAAAGAAATTTATAGATACGCTTTAATATTTTGCGATATTTTTTTATAAATTGAGTAATTTAATTTAACTTTTATAATTTGCACTCTTCAACTGTTTGATGCTAATTGACTAGCACTCTGGCCATTGGTACCACATGCTTCAGGTTTGAATCCTAGCAGTTGTATGGCTGTTTGTTAGTGGTTCGGAATCCACGTTAAACTGTAAATTCCGATCTAATTAACATCAACAAAATGCTGCAAAATGCCTGCACATCTAAGTATGTACAAGATGACCGTAAATAGGCAAACCAATCTTTTTGGATTATATACTATGGCAGGGAAGGCTAGAAAAAAACTCAAAGGATTTAATTTCCATCTTTGAATACCTTTCAAAATGATAATTATTAACAATAATTTACATTGATATTTGCATTACCTTTTTTGACAGGCTATATGAATATTTTCCTGGTTTGGCTTTATCTGGCAATATTTCGCAAATGGGGTATGTATCAGAACATATTTTTGTGCGTGTAGAGGTACTTCAAGGTTATTTGTTGTACAAAGGTTATCTGTTATCTTCTAGTCCACTGAAAACAGATTTTAATATCTTTATGTGCGAGTATTTTTGTTGGAAATTGGGAAAATACTCTTGTGTGCTCCCGCTTTGGCGATAGTTCGCTTCTAATTCGGTATGGATTTGAGGACTTTTCGTGAATTTTGTGCTAATCGAAAGCCATTCGTTTTGCAAAAGGCAGTGTTAATACTCCGTAACAGGTGCTGGGAAATATACAGATTAAGAGACTTGTTAACTTAAAAGATTCTGGTTTATGCTTAAATAAATATCCTGTTAGCACTTTTAAAGAAAATTGCTGACAATGTTCAAAATTTTGGGATTTGCCTCAATAAAAATTGAGTGATTTAATTTAACTTTTTTAACAAGCACTCAACTTCTTAGTTTTGTACAAAATTGCAAAGAAGACTGGAAAAAATGCAGTGAATGTAGGCTTTCCTGCACCAGGGAAATTAGTAACAACAACACAAATGGTAATGATGATGCTCTTTAACAGTTATCAGTATATATCAACTTCCAATCATTATTTCGTAATATTTAGTTAATAAGACTAATTATGTATGGATTCTAAAGCTTGGTGGGCTAACTAACAGCAGTAGTTTTAGTACTTAAAAACAATCTTTAATTATGCCTTTATATAGGCGCTTGTAGGTGACACTACAAGCGTTCATGATGTATACCGATATTGGAATTCTTATTATCTGCATATCATATTTCGTCATTCGTTTAATATAAATGCAAATTGCATGCATCATTATTGGTTAATATATATATATATATATATATATATATATATATATAAAAATAGAGAGAGAGAGACATAGTGACAGAGAGATAGATATATGAAGACATATGTATAGAGGCAGATCTAATTGTACATATTAAATATATATATATATATATATTTTGGGTGTGAGGGTTTTTTTTATGTTTAATTTTTTGAATGTTTTTTTTAGTGTTTTTTTATTATTATTTTTGGATTGTTTTTTTAGTGTTTGCCTGTCTGCATCATCTAAATCAAGCATTCACAAATCTCTTAGTCCCTGACCTCGAATTTTAAGATATAATACCACATGATATTAGTAAGCAGGAAGTATGCACGAAAGTTTTTCAAATTAATCCACAAAAATTATTTCTTTGTACTTCATTATAAATTCATAATTAATTTCTGCACAGTTAATTAAAAATCAAAATTGCATAGAATAATAGAATAGCATGCGAACAATTTAAATGCGTGAGATTGTCCCTTTTATTAAAAATATAATTTGAAGATATTTTAATATACTAGCAATAATAATTAAAATCTTTTCTCATTAATAATACAAGTAAAAAAGAAATTTTTAATATCTAGCGCTAATTAAAATGATGTGTGTTTTGACTGTTGTGAATTGATATGGAATTAAATAGTTGTTATCATGAAGTTTAATTTTTTTAAATGAAGAAGCTATAAAAAGTAAAATCTTAAATTGTCATGGAAAATTATTTATTTAACATATTAAGCTATGCTTTTACTTTTTCTTTTAGGGCTGAAATTTTTTTCTCAAAGTTTAAAAATGTTTCCACATATTTCGAAACTAAAATGATAATTCTCGTTGTTATAAAAAATTTGCTTTGAATAATGGTATAGAAATTCATGTTTCCTGAATGTTATAAATTAATATGGAATTTTAGTTTATTCTTCAATTCCTTCTATTATCTCACACTCTCCCTATATATATATTGTTCAAATTTTCAATCGTTCATAAAATACTTTTTATTCATCCACTCAAGTTGAAATACATTTTTTTTAAACTTGTAGTGGATGACACTGGATGTTAATACAGTTTTTTCAAATATCAATTGATTAATTAAATTTAATTAATTTATTTTATTTTTTTTTAGATTTAAGTTGCATGTATCTACCAATAGATGAAAATCTACCAAAAATGAATGAAAATTATTTATAAAGGTCTTTCTGCAATAGACTGAAAAAAAAGTAGGAATTGACTTAATTTTTTTTTTTTTATATTGCTTGATTTATGTATTCAATTTTATGAAGATCTTAGAAAAGTATCTTTGAACTTCATTGAAATTCAATCAAATAAATACAATTTTGTACCATATTCGTGTACTGTTTATACAATACGTTCTACTACAAAGAAAAAGAGTTTCAGTTGTACATACAATAACAGAAGTTCAATACAATAATCATCAACTTACTGACGAAGCAGTATTGATTTTGATACTTTTTTATTTGAATTGCCTTTGGAAAATTTAAAATATTTCTATATACTAGCAGCAATAATTAAAATCTTTTCTCAATAATAATACAAGTAATGAAGAAATTTTAATATCTAGCGTTAATGAAAATGATATAAGTTTTGATTGGTTTGAATTGGAGTGGAATAAATTGGTGTTATCCTGAAGTTTAAACATTGATTTCCTTGTGTGAAATGAAGAAGCTATAAAAAGTAAAATCGTAAATTTTCATGGAGAATTATTTACTTTTAACACATTAATGCACGATGATCTTGCTCAAAATCACGATGATGAGCTTGAAATTTTTAATAAAAAAATTATTATTTATTGAAATTTTTAATTTAAATTATTATCGTATTACTTATAATATATAAGTATTATTGATATATTATCACCTTTATATTGAAGTAAAAAGTCAGCTAAAATTGATCAATATATCGTTTGCTATGATTTCAAAATATTTATTTCGTGTTAAATATAAATGAAACGTTTTAAAACTATGAAAAATGCATTTACAAAAGGCACTTATGCTATAAATTCCTAAATATGAACTGTCAAACTGAATTTGAAGAAATTGAAGTTTTATTCATAAATGAAGGAATTATTTATATCATTTAAAATATGATATATGGAAATATGAATTAAATATTCCGGTTTAATAATAGATATTTTAATTTATGCGAAATTTAAAGCTTCATTTCTTTTGATATATTAGTGCTTTAAAAATATCTATAATTTAAAAGAACTTAGAGGCACTGGCTTATAAGTTTCACTGCATATGGTTATTATACAATGTAATATTAAATAAATCTATTAGCTGTCAGAAATAAATGAAATAAACTATAGTCATCATTATTTCTGCAAATGTATAAAATTCGAATAACACAATCATTTAAAAAAAAGAATCGTCCATTCGAATTAAATGTAGTTCCATATTACCTTCCAATTATTAACAAATATAAATTATTTAAAATCATAGTTACATATAAAAAACGAAATTTAATAAAATTTAATGTTTATTGGTTTAATAATTTTTACAATTTTAAATTTGTATGAAATCCTCTGATATATCATAAAAAATACCAAAGTGTACTAAATTTAAATATAACTTCTGACTCATGTTAAGAAAATGTTATATGACTCTAATTAACTTTTTTTATTAATTAAATGATCAACTTAACTCTAGTTATTAATGAGAAAATAATATTTAATTAAAACTAGTAAAATGTTTGCACAGCATTTGACTACTCAATTATGAAAAGTACTAGAGCAGATGATTTGAGCATCATTTTTCTTTAAAAATATTTTATCAAAATTAGTTTTTATTTCCGTGCTAAATTTATATTATCCAATTATATTATTAAGGCAAAATCCAGTCTCTAAAATCGTTTTAAAAACAAAGTAAATCAAGAAGTTATTTTATTTTTATGTAAACACATAAATTATTAATTAGTTAAAGTGAAATATTTCCTTATATAATGACACAAATTTCATAACAATACCTTCACATAAATTGTTGTATATACACTGAAGTGACAAAAGTCATGGGATACCTCTTAATATCGTGTCGGCCCTCCTTTCGCCCAGCGAAGTGCAGCAACTCGACGTGGCATGGACTCAACAAGTCGTTGGAAGTCTTCTGCAGGAATATTGAGCCATGCTGTCTCGATAGACGTCCATAATTGTGAAAGCGTTGATGGTGCAGGATTTTGGGCACGAACAGACCTCTCGATGATGTCCCATAAATGCTCGATGGGATTCATGTCGGGCGATCTAGGTAGCCAGATCATTCGTTGGAATTGTCCAGAATGTTCTTCAAACCAATCGCGAACAGTTGTGGCCCGGTGACATGGCGCATTGTCATCCATAAAAATCCCATCGTTGTTTGGGTACATAAAGTCCATGAATGGCTGCAAGTGATCTCCAAGTAGCTGAACATAAGCATTTCCAGTCAATGTTCGGTCCAGTCGCGCCAGAGGACCAAGTCCATGCCATGAAAAAACAGCCCACATCATTACGGAGCCACCACCAGCTTGAACAGTGCCTTGCTGACAGTTTGGGTCCATGGCTTCGTGGGGTCTGCGCCACACTCGAACCCTACCATCAGCTCTTACCAACTGAAATCGTGACTCATCGGACCAGGCCAAGGTTTTCGATTCATCTAGGGACCAACCGATATGCTCACGTGCCCACGAGAGTCGCTGCAAGCGATGTCGTTCTGTCAGTAAAGGCACTCGAGTCGGTCTTCTGCTGGAATAGCCCAAGAAAGCCAAATTTCTCCGCACAGTTTTAACAAACAAGTCCCTTGTACGTCCCACATTGATTTCTGCGGTTATTTGACGCAGTGTTGCTTGTCTGTTAGAATTTACGACTCTTTGCAGACGTCGCCGGTCTCGGTCGTTAAGTGCAGGCGGTCGAACACTGCGCTGTCCATAGTGGGATGTTATGCCTGAAATTTCATACTCTCGGCACACTCTTGACACAGTGCATCTGGGAATGTTGAATTCCCTAACGATTTCCGAAATGGCATGACCCATGCGTCTAGCTCCAACTAACATTCCGCGTTCAAAGTCTGTTAATTCCCGTCGTGCGGTCATCATCACGTCAAAACTTCATCACATGAATAACTTGAACAGAAATGAAAGCTCTGCGAAAGCACTGCGCATTTATACCTGTTCTACGCGATGCTACTGCCATCTGAAAATTTGCATATTGCTATCCCATGACTTTTGTCACTTCAGTGTAAAATGTTGTATATATACTTGAATTCTTTCATTTTATAATATATTTACTTTATTGCCTATTATTTATCTTTACTATTATAAAGTAAATTATATAAATTGTAAAAAAAAAATTATTTGCAATTAAAGAAACTTGTAATCAATATTTTTAGTTGTTGATATTTAAAAGCATTAAATGTTAAATAAAAATAAGTATGTAAAAACTAAAAACTTATCTATTGATAATAATTCATAACTTGATTTTTAATCATAAGTTATTTTATTATTGTTATATGAATAAAAAAAGGAAAATATATAATGATATTAGACAATGTGTGAGACATATAATGATACAATTTTTATAATGATAAATTGACAATCTTCGTAAACATGATTCACTTTATGTAATTGTAGAACATGTCTGAACATGAATCCCTTTATGAAATTGTAGAACACATTTGAACGTGATTCACTTTATGAAATTATAGAACATGTTTGCAAAGACTGTAACAACAACATGTTGTCAGCAGATGTATTTTAAATAATACAGGTGTTAGATAAAAACATTCTATACTCAAAATTTAATTTAGTTAATTAATCAAAATTTAATTTGCGTTTAAATAGATAATATTTTTTTGATTTAAAACATTGTATACGTGAAGCAGTGTGCAAAATGATTAAGTTTATTAATTTTTAGAAAACATAATCAATTGAAACAGTTATGTGAAATTTAAAATGAATTAATTTTAGAATTAAAATGAAACTGATGAAATGTCAATTTTTAAAACTGAATACCATGAAAGTTTTATTATTAAAAATAATAAGAAAAATTGTCTAATTTAATGTTTATTTAATATACCATAGGTTTTACATAAAAGATTTACTTATTAAAAACACCACTTTCTGAAGACATTCAATTATTTTAAACTGTAAGCAACTCTGTGGAAAAGTTTAAAGGAAACTGAAACACCAGATAAATATTTTTTTAAATTGACCAGAATTTTATTTGTAAAGCAATTTGCTTCTCCTTATTTTACAAACAAATAAAATAGAAAAAATCAAAGCCATTAACTTTTGGAAGAATTAACCATTATTCCACACAAAATTGACAAACTCTTTTTGACCAAAACGTAGAATTACTACAATCATAAAAAACAACAGGGCCATTACAGGGCGTATACGAAAGATATAGCTGTATGGATATATATATATATATATATATCGAAAATAATGGAAAATAACGGAAAGAACAAAAAAAAAAAAAAAAAAAAAAAAAAGAAAGGAAAAAAAACGCAGAAATGATACAATCTCGATTTCTAAGATCACATTTTTCTGTCGAGTGGCCGAGTTCCCTTTATTGAGAAGTTTTTCTTCTTTCAATCCTTTTAGGTCCAATTTAGGTCGGTAATCTCTTCGAGTAAGGGAGACCATTGTATTTTGGTTCAAGTCATTAACAGTCCATTATTGTCATATGTCGGTCGTTTCGACTAATGATTTAATTCCGAGGTCCAACTCTTTGTCTTAAGACTATTACATTTTTTTTTATCCTTTTACATAAATTGATTAGAAAGATTCAAAGAAAATATTTTAATCTAAGGTTTTATTGGCAATCAATAAAGTTTCTATTCTGGTAACGAACATACAAAACAATTCAGAAACTTGTTCAATATTTGTTAAATTACGTAGAAAGGCTAATTAATTGAAAGAAATATAGAAATGGTGTGATAATTAAAATTATACTAAGGCATGTATTATTTAATTTATTTTAGTAAATTCATTTTTGCTATTTTAGAAACTTGTTAGGAATGCTAAACTTTGCATATCATTCCAAACGTCTAAAGAAGATTGATATTATTTATGATACAATAAAAATTATAATTAATATGAATAATCCAACGTTGTTAAATAAATAAAAAACACTATTTTTTAATAAAAAAAAACATGAAAATATATAATAATAGGAGACAATATGTGATACATACAATGTTGAAATGGTTGTATGAGAAATTGACAATCTCCGTGAACATGTTTGATCATGAGTCACTTTATGAAATTGTAGAACATGTTTACAAAGACTGTGACAACGACATGTTCTTAACAGATGTGTTTTAAATAAGAGATATAAAAGATAAAACAAAAATCAATATCCAAAAGTTAATTTTTTAAATGAATAAAATTTTAATTCCTTTTTTAAAATATGATAATTTTTATACTTGATACAGTGTACACGTAAAGCAGTGTGTAAAATTATTAAGTTTAACTATTTTTAGAATTAATATTCAATGAAAACAGCTATGTGAAATTTAAAATGGATTACTTTAAGAATGATAATGAATATGATGAAATATCAATTTTAAAACTGGGTACCATTTAGAATTTCATATCAAAAATTATAAAAATAATTTCCTAACTTAATGCTTATTTAATATAATATGGATTTTACATAAAAACTATACTTATTAAAAAGCATGTTCTATAAAAACTTCCAATTATTTTAACCTGTTAGCAACTCTGTGGAAATGTTTATACAAAACTGAGAAACAAAAATATTTTATTTTTAAATTGAACCAGATTTTTATTTGTAAAGCAATTTGATTGTTCTTAACTCTACAAACAAATAAAAAAAGAAAAAATTCAAATCCATTAACTTTAGGAAGAATAAACCATTATTCCACACAAAATTGGCAAACTCTTTTTCCCCTAAACGTAGAATTACTACAATCATAAAAACCAACAGGGCCGTTACAGGTATAAGAAAAATATGATTCCATGGATATATATATTGAAAAGAATGGAAAATAATGGAAAGGACAAAACAAAAAATGTCAGAAAAGAAAAAAAAGAAGAAGAAATCATACAATCTCGATTTCAAAGATCACATTTTTCTGTCGAGTGGCCGAGTTCCCTTTATTGAGAAGTTTTTCTTCTTTCAATCCTTTTAGGTCCAATTTAGGTCGGTAATCTCTTCGAGTAAGGGAGACCATTGTATCTTGGTTCAAGTCATTAACAGTCCATTATTGTCATATGTCGGTCGTTTCGACCAATCATTTAATGCCGAGGTCCAATTCTTTGTCTCAAGAACTATTATATTTTTTTTTTTATCCTTTTACAGAAATTGATTAGAAAGATTCAAAGAAAATAATTTAATCTTAGAATTTATAGGCAATCAATACAATTTCAATAGTGGTAACGAACATAAAAGAATTAAGGAGCTTGTTCAATATTTGTTGAATTATGTTGAAAAGGTAATTAATAGAGCAAAATGTAGAAACGATGTAAAAATTAAAATTATTCCGGGATTACTTTTTATTTAATTTAATTTAGTAAATTTCCGTTTGTCATTTTGAGAAACTTGTTTGGTATACTATGGCCTGTATGTGTTCTTAAACATGGCTGTTATTATTTATAGTACGATTAAAATAAGTAATATTAATTATTATACAACAATATTCTTTTACACTGTTAAGGAAGTAATAAATACTCTTTATATCTTTAAATATCTTGCATCTAATATGGAATATAGTAGTGATTCCTTTACAATATATGGTATTATGTTGTTCTAATGCAGCTGGCAATACAGACACAGCTAATCTTTATGTCATTAGCGAGGGTTACACCGCTGTTACTCGTTTAGTGCTATACAGGAGGCACGTGTATCTTGATGATATGCAACGGACGCGAGTAACATTACCCCTACGACGCTTTACGATCAAACTAAATCGTGAACTACGGCTTAGAGTGGGTTACGAACCACTACAAGCACTGTCAGAACTCGAACCGAAACCTGTCAACACCGAGCACCAGAATTCTAGTCACTCGGCCATCAGGCCGGAATATATGGCAGTTAATCCTATACTATATACGGTCATATTACCTATACAAAAATTCATTTATTGATTCGTATAACATTGATTTTATGTAAAAACCATACTTATTAAAAAGGGTATTTTATGATGAAATTCAGTTTTTTTAAACTGTAAGTAACTCAGTGAGAATCTTTAAAGAAAACTGAGACACAAGAAAAATATACGTTTTTTTTTTTAAATTGGCCAGATTTTTATTTGTAAAACAATTTGCTTATCCTTATTCGACAAACCAATAAAAAAAGAAAAATTCAAAGCCATTAACTTTTGGAAGAATAAACCATTATTCCACACAAAATTGACGAACTCTTTTTGGCCAAAACGTAGAATTACTGCAATCATAAAAACCAACAGGGCTGTTACAGGTATAACAAAGATATAGCTGCGCGGATATATATATATATATATATGAAAAGAATGAAAAATAACAGAAAGGACAAAAAAATGTCAGAAAAGAAAAAAAAGAAGAAGAAATGATACAATCTCGATTTCAAAGATCACATTTTTCGGTCGAATGGCCGAGTTCCCTTTATTGAGAAGTTTTTCTTCTTTCAATCCTTTTAGGTCCAATTTAGGTCGGTAAACTCTTCGAGTAAGGGAGACCATTGTATTTTGGTTCAAGTCATTAACAGTCCATTATTGTCATATGTCGGTCGTTTCGACTAATCATTTAATGCCGAGGTCCAACTCGTTGTCTTGAGACTATTAGATTTTTTTTTTTTTATCCTTTTACATCAATTGATTAGAAAGATTCAAAGAAAATATTTTAATCTAAGGTTTTATTGGCAATCAATAAAGTTTCGATTCTGGTAGCGAACACAAAAGAAATCTTGTTCAATATTTGTTAAATTACGTTGAAAAAGTAATTAATTGAGAAAAACAAGGAAATAGTGCAAAAAGTAAAAAATTATCAAGGATCATTTTTTTTATTTAATTTAATTTAGTTAATTTCTGCTTGCTATTTTAGAAACTTGTTAGGCGTACTAGGGCTTGTATATCATTCTTAACTTATAAATATAACTGATACCATTAATAACAAAATTTAAATTATAATTAATTATACAGTACAGGTATTAGAAAGATGTAAGGATATAGCTGCTTGAATATATATTGAAAAGAATTATAACTAATTAGTACTAAAAACTTATTACTTTTTAAACTAATTTTAACAAAAACTTATTTCTTGTTAATAATTCATAACTAGATTTTTAATCGCAAGTTATTTGATTATTGTTATATGAATAAAAGAGGAAAATATGCCAGAAAATATAATAATAGGAAACAATTTGTGTGAGGCTTACAATGATACAATTTTTATAATGATAAATGGACAATCTTCGTGAACATGTTTGAACATGATTCATCTTTTGAAATTGTAGAACATGCTTACAAAGACAGTCACAAAGACATGTTCTCAACAGATGTATTTTAAATAATATATGTAAAAGAATAAAAGCATTCTATATTCAAAAAATTTTCATTCCTTTTAAAACAGATCATAATTTTTATACTTTATACACTGCATACGGGAAGCAGTGTATAAAATGATGAAGTTTATCAATTTTTAGTTAACATATTCAATCGAAACTGTTTTGTAAAATTTAAAGTGAATTAATTTTAGAAGGTTAATGAAAATGATGAAATGTGAATTTTAAAACTGCATACCATTTAATTTTTCACATTCAAAGTAATAGAAACAATAGTATAATTTAATGTTTATTTAATATAACGCAGATTTTATACAAACAGTATACTTCTTGAAAGGCTTATTCTAAAACAAATATTAAGTTATTTTATACTGTAAGTACTTCGGTGGAAATGTTTAAAGAAAAATATTTTATTTTTAAATTGACCAGATTATTTTTTTGTAAAGCAATTTACTTGTCTTTATTCTAAAAACAAATAAAAAAGAAAAAATTAAACCCATTAACTTTAGGAAGAAAAAACTATTATTCCACTCAAACTTGACAAACTCTTTTTGAGCAAAACGTAGAATTACTACAATCATAAAAACGGCCGATGCAGGTATAAGAAAGATATAGTTGCTCGGATATATGTATATTTAAAGGAATTATAACTAATTAATACTAAAAACTTATTACTTTTTAAGCTAATTATAACTAAAAACTTATTTATTGTTAATAATTCATAACTAGATTTTAAATCATAAGTTATTTGATTATTGTTATATGAATAAAAAAAGGAAAATACACTGAAGTGACAAAAGTCATGGGATACCTCTTAATATCGTGTCGGCCCTCCTTTCGCCAGGCGAAGTGCAGCAACTCGACGTGGCATGGACTCAACAAGTCGTTGGAAGTCTTCTGCAGGAATATTTGAGCCATGCTGTCTCGATAGACGTCCATAATTGTGAAAGCGTTGATGGTGCAGGATTTTGGGCACGAACAGATCTCTCGATGATGTCCCATACATGTTCGATGGGATTCATGTCGGGCGATCTGGGTGGCCAGATCATTCGTTGGAATTGTCCAGAATGTTCTTCAAACCAATCGCGAACAGTTGTGGCCCGGTGACATGGCGCATTGTCATCCATAAAAATCCCATCGTTGTTTGGGTACATGAAGTCCATGAATGGCTGCAAGTGATCTCCAAGTAGCTGAACATAAGCATTTCCAGTCAATGTTCGGTCCAGTCGCACCAGAGGACCAAGTCCATGCCATGAAAAAACAGCCCACACCATTACGGAGCCACCACCAGCTTGAACAGTGCCATGCTGACAGTTTGGGTCCATGGCTTCGTGGGGTCTGCGACACACTCGAACCCTACCATCAGCTCTTACCAACTGAAATCGTGACTTATCGGACCAGGCCACGGTTTTCCATTCATCTAGGGACCAACCGATATGCTCACGTGCCCACGAGAGTCGCTGCAAGCGATGTGGTTCTGTCAGTAAAGGCACTCGAGTCGGTCTTCTGCTGGAATAGCCCAAGAAAGCCAAATTTCTCCGCACAGTTCTAACAGACAAGTCCCTTGTACGTCCCACATTGATTTCTGCGGTTATTTGACGCAGTGTTGCTTGTCTGTTAGAATTTACGACTCTTTGCAGACGTCGCCGGTCTCGGTCGTTAAGTGCAGGCGGTCGACCACTGCGCTGTCCATGGTGGGATGTTATGCCTGAAATTTCATAATCTCGGCACACCCTTGACACAGTGGATCTGGGAATGCTGAATTCCCTAACGATTTCCGAAATGGCATGACCCATGCGTCTAGCTCCAACTAACATTCCGCGTTCAAAGTCTGTTAATTCCCGTCGTGCGGTCATCATCACGTCAAAACCTCTTCAGATGAATAACTTGAACAGAAATGAAAGCTCTTCGATAGCACTGCGCATTTATACCTGTTCTACGCGATGCTACTGCCATCTGAAAATTTGCATATTGCTATTCCATGACTTTTGTCACTTCAGTGTATGTAATCATAGGAGACAATTTGTGAGGCATACAATGCTACAATTTTATGATGACAAATTTACAATCTTCATGAACATGTTTGAACATGATTCACTTTGTGAAATTTCAGAACATGTTTTCAAAGACTGTCATAATGACATGTTCTTAGCAGATGTGTTTTAAAGTATTCTATAGTCAAAAATTCATTTTTTTAATTTCTCAAAACTTTAATTTTTTTTTCAAATAGATAATAATTTTTATAATTTATATAGTGTGTAAGTGAAGCAGTACGTAAAATGATTAAGTTTATCAATTTTTAGAAATCAAATACATTCGAAACCGCTGTACGAAATTTAATATGATTTAATTTCCGAATGATAACGAAATCATGAAATTACAATTTTAAAACTGGATGCCATTTATTTTTTCATATTAAATTATAAAAATAATTTCCTAATTTAATGTTTATTTAATATAACATTGATTTTACATAAAAAAATATAATAAAATACATAATACATTATGCTAAATACATCATAATATAGAATACACTTTATAAAAACTACATTAAAAAGTGTTTTCTATAAGAAGCATTCAATTATTTTAAGCTGTAAGCAACTCAGTAGAAAAGTTTTAACAAAACAGAAACACAAACATTTTTTTTTTTATATTTACCAGATTTTTATTTCTAAAGCAATTTGCTTGTCCTTATTCTACAAACAAATAAAAAAGTTAAATTCAAAGCCATTAACTTTTGGAAGAATAAACCATTATTCCACACAAAATTGACAAACTATTTTTGACCAAAACGTAGAATTACTGCAATCATAAAAACCAACAGGGCTGTTACAGGTATAACAAAGATATAGCTGCGTGGATATATATATTGAAAGGAATGGAAAATAACGGAAAGGACAAAAAAACCTACAAAAAGGTAGGAAAAGAAGAAGAAATGATACAATCTCGATTTCAAAGATCACATTTTTCGGTCGAGTGGCCGACTTCCCTTTATTGAGAAGTTTTTCTTCTTTCAATCCTTTTAGGTCCAATTTAGGTCGGTAATCTCCTCAAGTAAGGGAGACCATTGTATTTTGGTTCAAGTCATTAACAGTCCATTATTGTCATATGTCTGTCGTTTCGAACAATCATTTAGTGCCGAGGTCCAATTCTTTGTCTTATGACTATTAGATTTTTTTTTTATCCTTTTACATAAATTCATTAGAAAGATTCGAGGAAAATAATTTAATCTGAGGTTTTATTGGCGATCAATAAAGTTTCGATTCTGGTAACGAACGTACAAAAGAATTAAGAAACTTGTTCAATATTTGTTAAATTATGTTGAAAAGGTAATTAAATGACAAAAACATAGAAATTGTGTAAAAATCAAAATTATGCTGGGACATTTTTTTATTTAATTTAATTTGATAAATTTCTCCATCTTATTTCAGAAACTTGCTAGGTATACTGTATACTATATCTTGTATATCATTCGAAACGTCATTTAATTGAAAAAAATAAACATTAAATGTTGAAAAGGTAATTAGTTGAGAACAACACAGAAATGGAGTAAAAAATTAAAATTATACTGGGGCATTTTTTATTTAATTTAATTTAGAAAATTTCTTTTTTCTATTTTAGAAACTTGTTAGCCATACTAAGCCTTGCATAACATTCTTAACGTCTAAACATAACTAATATTATTAATAACAAACATTAAGTAACATTAATAATTAAACAATAAAGTTCTTTTACATTGTTAAGGATACACCAAATATTCATCTATATCAGTCAAAAACTTGCGTCTATGTTACGTAATATATTAATATATCTTCTACTGTATAAGGCATTATATCCTATACAAAATTTCATAATTAATTATAATTAATATTATTTTAATTTCAAAATATTTCGTTGAATTTCATTTTTTAATTTTTAGTCCTTTTGGAAAGGTAATTAATTGGACAAAACATTGAAATGGTATAACAATTAAAATTATACTGGAGCATTTTTTAATTTAATTTAGTTAAATAAGTTGCTTTTTCAAATTTTCTAATTTTTTTTATTGTACAGAAAAATTAGACAGAAAAATAATTTTTTTAATTTGACCAGATTTTCTTTTGTAAAGCAATTTTCTTGTTCTTATTCTACAAACAAATAAAATTGAAAAAGTCAAAACCATTAACTTTAGGAAGAATAAACCATTATTCCACACAAAATTGACAAACTCTTTTTGACCAAAACGTAGAATTACTACAATCATAAAAACCAACAGGGCCGTTACAGGTATAAGAAAGATGTGGCTGCACAGATATATATATTGAAAGGAATGGAAAATATCGGAAAGGACAAAAAAATATCAGAAAAGAAAAAAAAAAAGAAGAAGAAATGAAAGAATCTCGATTTCAAAGATCACATTTTTCGGTCGAGTGGCCGAGTTTCCTTTATTGAGAAGTTTTTCTTCTTTCAATCCTTTTAGGTCCAATTTAGGTCGGTAATCTCTTCGAGTAAGGGAGACCATTGTATTTTGGTTCAAGTCATTAACAGTCCATTATTGTCATATGTCGGTCGTTTCGACCAATCATTTAATGCCGAGGTCCAACTCTTTGTCTTGAGACTATTAGATTTTTTTTTTTTAATCCTTTTACATAAATTGATTAGAAAGATTCAAGGAAAATAATTTAATCTGAGGTTTTATAGGCAATCAATAAAGTTTCAATTCTGGTAACGAATACAAAAGAATTAAGAAGCATGTTCAATATTTGTTAAATTAACTGTTGAAAATGTAAGTAATTGAAAAAACATAGAAATGGCGTAAAAATTGAAATTATACTGGGGCATTTTATTTAAATTTAGTAAATTTCTTTTTGTTATTTTATAAACTTGTTGGGTATAATAACACTTGTATATAATTCGAAACATCTAAATATCTATCTCATATTATTTATAATACAGTTTTGTGTGTAATATTAATAATTATACAATAAAGTTATTTTATATTGTTAAGGAAATACCAAATAATTATTATATCATTCAAAAATTGCATTTAATATCGAATATATCCTCTATTATATATGGCTGTATACCCTATACTATATACGGTAGTATATGCTATACAAAAATACATAATCAATTATTAATGTTAATCTAATTTTAAAATATTTCATTGATTTATTTCTTATTCATTTGTTATTTATCTTGAAAGATAAATTTAGTTTGCATTCAATAATTTATCAACATAATTAGAAGATTGTTCATTATTTTCTATTTGCTTTGTATTTTAAATTGAATCCATTAATTCAAATAAATTTATTCTTGTAACACAGACAGAAGATTTGGCAACAGAAATTGAAGATTTCGATCTTTGTACGGCAAGGAATTTATATTTGGTAGCGAAAGATTTGGAAATATGATCTTGGAAACGAATTTCATTCAGCATCCTTTCTGAAGAATTTGATTGAAAACACATCTGATTCACATTACTGTCTCATATGATCAAATGATAGTCTGTTTTAAAAGAATGAAGCATTACAGATGGAAAGGATTTGAAACCTTTGTGCCAAATGTTCTTAATCCAAAACTGTTACAAGGAAAATGTCTGCTATTCACAGAAGGTGTCCGCTTTGTAAATGAATGTGTCCATTCTATCTAACTCCTGGTAAACATGAGATTCCTTTACAACTTCAAGTTCTTTGTTGTTATTAAATAAATATTTTAAATTTCAGAGAAAATATGTTTAAATCAGGGATGTAGAGACTCACGTAGGCTGCAAGTCCTATATACTAACAATAACTTGTCCAGAACGTTCCAAAAAAAAATTAAATATATAAATGCTAAGTGTTCTATGTTTATATGAATATATATTTCTATATAAACAATATATAATGAAAAATAAATTATATAATTAAAAAGGTTTAATATAAGACATAGTTTAATTAGGACATAGTTTAAATAATATTAAAAATTTGTCCAATAAGAGATTTAGTGGTTGTTAAGAACCAATAATAAAAGTGATTAGTCAAATGAATTCAAATTGGTTTTTCTTATATTCATATTTGTGTTTGTTAACAAATAGGAATTAATATAAATATGTTTGTACATCTTAATAAATTATTAGCGACAATCACAGCTACTTTGTTGACGCAGTGTTTTCAGTGGAATAGGTTTTGGTGTATACCTTCAAAATATTTTTTCTTAAAACAAATATTTTCCAATGCATATGTCTCTATTGCAAATAAATTTTTATTGCAGTCATAGATGAGAATAAAATAAACAACGTATGTAAGGAATGTACATCCAAGCTAGCTTGCCATAGAAAATTCTTAATTTCTTAATTCTTATTTCTGTTAGTTTCTTAAATTGTAAGACATCTATTAAAATATTTCGTTGGGAAAATATCTATAAAATAAGTAAGGGTTCAGAATTTTAACTTTACGTTACGGTAACGTTCATCACAGTATGAGATGAGGAAAGTTGAGAAGATAAAACACTGGAGTACTTAAATATAAGATATTACAGAATCATAGAAATATCTGCCAAGAAGATAAGACGTTGGAACATATTAATGTATACTACTCTAGAAAAATCTACTGAGATCAACAACTACCACTTTTGAATATTTAAATGTAGACTACAACAGAATCAAAGATAAATCTACTCTCTAATATATTAATACCGCAAAGTTAAATCTTCTATTAATCACTAATACTAGAAAGAAAAGTCTACTAATAATCAACTAATATTGCAAAGAGTACTGCTACTACTAATCTATTAATATTACAGAGAAAAATCTTCCACTAATCTACTACAACTATATCTGCTGTATATACAGCTAAGAAGATAAGTTGTTGACATACTTAAATATAGACCACCCCAGAATCAAATAAAAGTCTACCAGATGATAAGGCTCTATAAATGTGCTTGTACATTAAAATAAAATTAAGGTTAATAAAATATAGCTTCAAATATTGTTTATCAACATTATCAACAGCAGTAGCAACATTGTTACTAATAAAATAGATTTAAACACTTTGATAATAAAAATAATCAAAGAAAAATCTATTGAGAACGTAAGATGTTGAAAAACTTAAATGTAGATCACTTTTGAATAAAAGAAAAATCTGTTAAGTTCTTGGAAAAAAATCTAAAAATTCTGATCAAATTTCAATTTGGTAAATGAAAATTAATACATAAGGCAAGTTTAGCGATGGATACGATAAACAATCCAAAAAATATAAATGATCACGATAATGACCATGAAATTGATCTAGGTGATTAATTATCTGGTAAGTGATATTTTCAAACAACCAGAACTTTAATATTGAAAGATACACGGTAGCTGAAGCTCTTCTAGCCTGAATAAACATGATTGAAAAACATTAATTTTGTTTTACCAACAAACTATCTTGAAAATTATAACACTGCGTGTAATTTTATAATAAAATTTGACCATTTCAGTGAATCACACTTATATATAAATAATGAGTAATTCAAAATAAATCGTTTCGCTTAGATATGTGCATCAAAATCATTTAAATATATATGCCCATTAAATCAGTTTTCTTTTAAGTGGGCTATGGGTTTTTAAAAGTTAAAAATTATAACTGTTACCATCATTATCTCATAAATAACTTTTTTTCTTGAAGACATTTTTATTCTTTTTATGAAAAGGCACATAATATATGAAATAATTATAAAATACATGCTATGTATGTCTCCCCTATATATGTATTTTAATAATTTATATATTCAAGTTAATATTTAGGAAAAATAGAAAAAAAGATAATGCTTGCTTTTTATTTGAATTAATTTAATAGAAATTAGTAAAATATAATTGATAAAAGAAAGCTACATCAATTAAATCTGTACTGAAAATAAACATTATATTCTCTAATTTAACCAAAAATGTGAAATTCATATGTACATCTTTAATTAACCCTTAAATAGAGAAACATTTCTGGCAAATATAAATATTTTTTTTTTAAATTTTGCATTATGTATGCTTTACAGTATTTAATTTATTAGATATAACTGTAATAATGCAATTACATATAACCACTAACGACATTCAAAACAACCTATAGAATAAAGCTATTTGCATATGCATAACTGCATACGAAATGAAGTTTCTAGTACATAATTACTAATACTAAATCTTTTCCAAGTAATTAAGGGCTAGTAGAAATATTAGTTTCTACTTACATCAATTTAATTAATATATTATCATTATCAAATAATTTCTATTTAATCTTCTTATTTAGAAATGAAAGATATATCTAATATTTATAAGCATTATGTTTCAATCTGTAGATTGTAATATGACGTAGATTAATACTGAGAATCTTTTATAACTTTTTTTAAATGCTAATCAATAATGTATTAAACCAAATGAAGCCAAGATTATATTATACAACTGAAAATAATATACTTATTTAATTAAAACGGAAAATTGCATCATTTAAAAAAAAAAAAAAAAAAACTACTTAAATTTTAGTGATTTAGTTATATATTAATATCTTACTAGACTTACGTACTATCTTAATAAACTTACAATCTCTTTCTATATATATATATATATATATATATATATGCACGTACTCAATAACGAAAGAAGTACTGAGATATTGTGTCCTTTACATGTAAGGTGTGATTATTTCAGAAGTTTTCTAAGCTATAACTACACTTTAGATAAAGTATTCATTCACTGTTTCGTCAAATTATTTTACAATTTTTTGACGGTTGAATTTGTATTTTTACAACAGTTAATGAATATTTTAGTATTCAGTTTTTATTATTATGTGTTTTATTCTTTATAGCTATTTGTTGATATATTAAAAATTTCATCACATTTAGTAAAAGCAAATACCAAATTAGAAAGATATTTACTCTAACCATAAACAATTTACATTAATTGAGAAAAGGATTATCATTTTAATTATCCAAAATTTATTTTAAGTTATAATTATTTTATCTAATATTTCTATGATAATATAGATAATTTCGGATTTAAAACTATCTTATCTTAACAAACAACCTTAAAAGAATATTAGTTGAAAAATATTAATTTTTATATCATGATCCAGTAGCAGTATGGATGATAATGTATCATTAAAAGTCGTCAAAAAAAGCGGAAGCAAATATGTTCCAGTGTTTACTGAAGGAATAAGCACCATAATCTCATTCTGGGAATCCTTCCATTAAGTTTGGCAGCTCTTCTGTTCCATTTCTTGCATTTGCTTTTTCAAAATTGTGTTATTTATAGAGATGAACATTGATGAATCTAGGTGCAGGATTTAGAGTAAACAAGCACCATGGGTTCAAGGGCCAACGCTTGGAAGTTTAAAAATTTATATTTAATATAAAACGCATTTTTTATGTTTTTTCTACGAACCACAATCTAATTGATTTACAAATAAAATATTTTTAGCAAATTTTCTGTTTCTTAGTGTTTTTTTAAAAAAATTATTCTAACATTCATTTCATTTAAAAACAATTAAAACATTAAATATTAATATACTATTAAAACATTTAATCATTAAATGTTAATATACCATTAAATATTAGTATTCCATTATAACCTTCTGCCATTAATTATTAATATGTCATTAAAACATTCTACCATTAACTATTTATATACCATTAAAATATTCTATAATTAAATACTGATATACCATTATCATTATACCATTGCATATATCATTAACGCCTTTTATCATTAAATATTGATATACCATAAAACCTTTAAACATCAAATATTAATATACCATTAAACATACTACAATTAAATATTGATAAACAATTAAACATTCTACCATCTCATGTAGATGCTCTTTTAAAACTTTTTACCATTAAATATTAATATATCATTAAAGCATTCTACCATTAAATATTAATGTACCACTACCTAATAACACATTTTATCATATATTATTAAACCCTTCAAAAATCAAATATTAATATACAATTAAACATTCGACAAATAAATATTGATATGCTATTAAACATTCTACCATCACGTATTGATACACCCTTAAAACGTTTTACCTTTAAATATTCGTATATTATTAAAGCATTCTACAATTAAATGCTAATATACAAAGCATTCTACTATTAAATATTAATATGAATTAAAGCATTTTACAATCAAATACTAATATAAAATTCAAGCATTCTATTTTTAAATATTAATATGAATTAAAGCATTTTACAATTAAATACTAATATAAAATTCAAGCAATCTATTTTTAAATATTAATATACCATTAAATTATTAGAAGGACATTTTACAATAAACAAATTGTAATTAATGTTAACATTTCTACAAAAATAAAAATATACTAGAGTTAAAAAAAATTAAATACTTCAAAATTTCTAGTGAATTAAAATTTACTACAAATTAAAAAAAAACCTCAAGATTGCCTAAGAATATTGAATATATATTTAACTGTCTTTGCTTTGATAAATAAGAAGAATGCTATTCTAAATTGTAACGGATCAACAAATACTTTTGCTACCATCACTCTACATATCATGACCTTAAATGCGTTAAAATGATTTGCATGTACTCGTTCTTTTTTTATGAAGACATCTAATCGTCGTCAAACACGCAGCATTTAAAAAAACAAACGTTGAAAAGACTTCCTCGTTTTTTTATGCCTCCGCCTTCTTTTTAACACGCTATGAATCCATTAAAAGCACTTCCTGAATGAAGGGCAGCCGTTTCTTTGATTTTCATTCCATTTCCCTTGCATTCGAATAGTACGATTTGTTAACCATTTAACCTTTAATTACATATACGGATAATTCCATATTGTAAAGACATGTATCATTTCTATTTACTTACCTGCAACACAGTGAGATAAAATAAATTTCCAAGGAAAAAAAGTATATATATCTTTTCATTTCCTTTTGTTAATTTAAGAAAGATACTAATGGTTTTGAAAACACTAATTTGTACTCAAAGAAATGATGAAAAGATTTCTCATACTTTATTATTTGTTTCCGTATAAAGAAATAAAAAATCCTCCTTTTTCATGTTTTCAACAATGTAATGTATTCAATGTCATTTTTATAACAACGATATCTTATTATAACATGTTGTCTTTTTTTTTAATTTAATCTAAATTACAAAAAAAAATAATTTTCGATATATTGGGTAACATTACAATCTGGAATATTCATTTATACATTTTTATACGATTTTTTATTACTTTATAAGCAATTTATTTATTAAGATTGTTATATCATGAAACCTTTCAAATATTACAAATATTAACAAATTATTAAAGCATTCTATAATCAAATACTAATATATTACAATTTAAGCTTTATACCATTATATATTGATATAAAATTAAAGCATTTTACCACAAAATACTAACATAAAATTAAAACATTTTACCATTAAAAATTAATATAACATTAAATTATTAGAATGGCATTTTACAATAACAAATTATAGTTAAAATTATCATTTCTAAGAAAATTAAAATTTACTAGAGTTTAAAAAAACCCAAATAATTCAAATTTTTTAGTAAATTAAAATTTACTGTAAGTTAAAAAAAGAATATTTTCAATGCTGCCAAACAATATTCAATACATATTTAACTAAGTTTGCTTTGGCAAATAAGAAGAATGCTATTCTAAATTGTAACGTATCAACAAATACTTTTGCTACCATCATTCTACATATCATGACCTTAAATGCGTTAAAATGATTAGCATGTACTCGTTCTTTTTTTGATGGAGATATTTAATCATTGTCAAACACGCAGCTTTCAAAAAACAAACGTTGAAAAGCCTTCCACGTTTTTATATACGATATGAATCCATTAAAAGCACTTCCTGAATGAAGACCAGCCGTTTCTTTGATTTTCATTCCATTTCCTTTGCATTCGAATAGAGAGCCGTACGATTTGTTAACCATTTAACCTTTAATTACATATGCGGATAATTCTATATTGTAAAGACATGTATAATTTCTATTTACTTACCTGCAACACAGTGAGATGAAATAAATTTCCGAGAAAAAAAGTACATATCTTTTGATTTCCTTTCGCTTATTTAAGAAAAATACTAGTGGTTTTGAAAACACTAATTTGTCCTCAAAGAAATGATGAAAGGATTTTTCATACTTTATTATTTTTTTACCTATTGAAGAAAAAAATCTTCCTCTTTCGTATGTTTTGTAAAATGTAGCATATTCATTCCAATTTTTATAACATCGGAGTTTTATTATAACATGGTGTGTTTTTCTCTAATTCACTCTAAATTAGAAAAAAATTTCATTTTCAAATATATTGAATAACATCAGAAACTGGAATATACATTTATACATTTTTATACGATTATTTTATTATTTTATAAGTAACTTATTTACTAAGAATGTTATATCATTAAACTCTTCAAACATCACATAACACATTAATATATTATTAAAGCATTTTACTGTTAAATGCTAATATACAATTAAAGCATTCTGCTATTAAATATTGATATACAATAAAAGCATACTACAATTAAATACTAATATAAAATTACAGCATTCTACAATTAAATGCTAACATACTATTAAAGCATTCTACTCTTATATATTAAAATACCATTAAATTATTAGAATTTCAATTTATAATAAAAAATAATTAAAATTACCTATTCTGAAAAAGAAAAATTATATGAGTTAAAAAAATAATTCGAAATTCGAAATAAATTAAATAAAAGCATTTAACATTTTACCATTAAATAGTAAATAATATTATACAATTAAACATTCTGCAATTAAAGCATTCTACCAGTCAATATAAATATAATATTAATGTATTGGCATAGCATTTTACAATAAAAAAAATAATAATTAAATAAAAAAAAGAATATTTTCGACATTGCCTAAGAATATTCAACACATATTTAACTAACTTTGCTTTGATAAATGCGAAGAATGCTATTCTAAATTGTAATGGATCAACAAACACTTTTGCTGCCATCACTCTACATATCATGACCTTAAATGCGTTAAAATGATTTGCATGTACTCGTTCCCTTCTTTTTATGAAGACATCTAATCGTCGTCAAACACGCAGCATTTAAAAAAACAAACGTTGAAAAGCCTTCCTCTTTTTTTTTATTCTTCCACTTTCTTTTTAACACGCTATGAATCCATTAAAAGCACTTCCTGAATGAAAGCCAGTCGTTTCTTTGATTTTCTTTCCATTTCCTCTGCATTCGAATAGTACGATTTGTTAACCATTTAACCTTTAATTACATATGCGGATAATTCCATATTGTGAAGACATGTATCATTTCTATTTACTTATCTGCAACACAGTGAGATGAAATAAATTTCCAAAAAAATTATATATCTTTGGATTTCCTTTCGTTTATTTAAGAAAAATACTAATGGTTTTGAAAACTCTAATTTGTACTCAAAGAAATGATGAAAGGATTTCTTATACTTTATTATTTTTTATCTAATGAATAAAAAAAAATTCTTCCTTTTTTCGTATGTTTTCTGCAATGCAACATATTCATTCACATTTTTATAACATCGTTATCTTATCATAACACGGTGATAGGTTTTTTTTTAAATTTACACTAAATAAGAAAAAAATTTCATTTTCGATGTATTGGATAACATCACAATCAGGAATATGCATTTATACATTTTTATACGATTATTTTATTATTTTATAAGTAATTTAATTACTGAGAATGTTATATCATTAAACCCTTCAAACCTCACTTTAAATATTAATATATTATTAAAGCATTCTACAATTAAATACTAATATGCAATTAAAGTTTTATTCCATTAAATATTGATATAACATTAAAACATTTTACCACAAAATAATGACATAAAATTAGAGCATTTTACCTTTAAATATTAACAAAATATGAAATTATTAGAATGAAATTTTACAACGAGAAAATATAATTAATATTATCATTTCTACAAAAATTAAAATTTAGTAGAATTAAAAAAAATTCAAATAATTCAAAATTTCTAATCAAATAATATTTACTACAAATTAAAAAGAAGAATATTTTGAAGATTGCCTAAGAATATTCAATACATATTTAAATAACCTTGCTTTGATAAATAAGACGAATGCTATTCTAAATTGTAACGGATCAACGAATACTTTTGCTACCAAAACTCTACATATTATGACCTTAAATGCGTTAAAATAATTTGCATGTACTCGTTCCTTTTTTTTAAGGATATATTTAATCGTCGTTAAACACGCAGCTTTTAAGAAAACAAAAGTTGAAAAGCCTTCCTCATTTTTTTATGCTTTCACCTTCTTTTTAACACGCTATGAATCCATTAATAGCACTTCCGGAATGAAGGCCATCCGTTTCTTTGATTTTCATTCCATTTCCTTTGCATTAGAATAGTACGATTTGTTAACAATTTAACCTTTAATTACATATGCGGATAATTCCATATTGTGAAGACATGTATCATTTCTATTTACTTATCTGCAACACAGTGAGATGAAATAAGTTGTCAAAAAAAAAGTATATCTTTTGATTTCCTGTCGTTTATATAAGAAAAATACTAATGGTTTTGAAAACACTAATTTGTGCTCAATGAAATGATGAAAGGAATTTTCGTACTTTATGTTTTTCTACGTATTGAAGAAAAAAAAAATTCCTTTTTCGTATATTTTTTACTATGTAGCATATACAATAAAATTATATAGTATCTGTGCTTTAATCTAAATTAAATATATATATATATATATATATTGATATAATGGATAACATCACATTCTGGAAAGAATGTAGTTAAATTTGTATTTTATAATTGTAAATAAAAAATTCAATAAATATGAAATATATGATTAAATTTTAATTTATGAAAAAAAATATTATTAATTAAATTAATTATTCTATAAATAGGATGATTATAACGAAAGTCCCACTATCGAAATGCTGTAAAAAAATGAAACACTCGACACAATGAATTCAAATTTGAACTGGAGATACTTGAAGTAGAGGAAAACGGAATGGCTTAAAAAAAGTTCCACCGATTTTCCGCATTCAATTTGATATGACCTTGCCGTGGTGGGTGGGTTTTCCATTAACAGAGTCACAATTGTTGAATGACTTTGAAGTAATTTTTTTCCATCAAATATCAGGAACAATCCAGTACATTGGACACTACAGTTGGTTTAATGCGCAACTCATGCCAGTTACGTTGTAATTTCGATTCAAAATATCACTGGCTGCCGAATTTATTTTTTTTGTGGCGCTTACTTCGCCATCTGTTAATACACTTTGAAACTTTCTTTTGATGACGTATCGTTTCCCCCTTCTTCAGTTCAAATTTGAACTTATTGTGACGAATGTTTCTTTTTTTACAGTATTTTTAAAATGGGACTTTAATTATAATCACCCTGTACATATACATTTTTTTACTAATCTTTAATTATTAGTTACATATTTAAAAAAAAATGATATATTTATATATTTATAATTAACATATTTACAAAGTATGTTATTTTATATAATTTAATTTATCATATTTAATTAATAAATTTACTATATCTATGATACTAGTATAGTATTATGTTTTTTAATTAAGATATAATTAAAAAATTATCATATTTATTCAATTCCTTCTATTAGCTCACACTCTCTCTATATATATCATCAAGTTTTCACTCGTTCATAACATACTTTTCATTCATCCATTCAAGTTCAAATACATTTTTTTCAACTTGTAGTGGATGACACTTGTTGTTATTACAGTTTTTTCAAATATTAATTCAGTAATTAAATTGTGTTTTTTTATATTTAAGATGCAGGGCCTGATGGCCGAATGGCTAGCGCTCTGGCGTTCGGTACCACAGGTATCGGGTTCAAATCTCGGCGGTGCCATGGTTGTTTGTAGTGGTTCGGAATCCACTTTAAACCGTAGGTCCCGGTCCTAATAGGATTGTAGAGCGCTGCGGGGGCATTGTTACTCCGCGTCCGTGGCTTATCTTCAAGTTACCCTGGGTAATGCAAAGTCAGTACGTCTGTGCAGCACTTGTCTTAAGGCATCCAACACCAAGGTGTCTGTGTTTGCCAGCTGCATTAGAAAAATATATATATATATTTAAGTTGCATATATCTACCAATAGATGGCGTCAGATAAACTTAAGAAAATGAATATTAAAAATTATTTATAAACGACTTTCTGCAATAGAGTGAAAAAAAAGGAGGAATTGACTTAATTTTTTTTTTTTTTTTTTTTTGTTTTACTTTTTTCATTTGAAAATATAAAAATTAACAATGTTTGAGATTGAATTTAATTTAGATTTTATTCTAGATTATTCTAGATATAGATTAGCATTTAACTTAGATTTTCTACTCATCGTTCAAAAAATTTATTAACAAGTTGCTTTTTTACATATAAAATTAAAATAGCACATTTTATTTTAAAAAAGTTTGTTTAAATATTTAATAATATTTTTAGAATAAATTGTATATATATTTCCTTCAGTGTTTAATATACTTTCTCCATTGAAAATTTTAAATTAAAAGTCAACGAATTTCCCTATCATAAATATAGTTAAGTATTTATATATATTCATATGAAAATCTATTTATCAATTAATATAAGAATTATTACGAATTAATTATTATGAATCTATTTATAACAGTTGGTTCAAAATCATGTTAAAAAATTTTGCTCCTAATTTAATTATAATTACTTCAGTTTTTTAAAAAAACGAGTAAAAAAAACTGATTTATAAATTTAATTAAATCACAAATTTAATTGGAATGCTTTGAAATTGTTTTAAAATAAATGTATACTTTTTAAAACCGAATATTTCCGAATACACTAATGAATCTAAAAATAGATATACTTTTGTCCAAACTTGTGTAGGAGTATCCGTTTCTATATACATATATGGATTTTATAATTAATTTAATATTTCTATTTTAGAAATAATCACTTCTTTATATCTCAATGCATTAATTTAAATTAATGAATATATCATTCAAATATTCTTACTTCATTTTTCTCTTGACCAATCAGGGATATCATGAATAGGATCATATCAGGGCTTGTGACTGCTTCGTAATAGTATTTAATAACTCCTCTCTCTTGTTTTGGGACAAACCATCTGAGCTCCACTACAGAATTCTAAGAATATCACACTGATAGCCAGACTGAAGGCCGTGTTTATAAATCATTTTGCCATATTAGTTGATTGCATCTGAATAATTAATAAGTTTACTAAATCTAATTTAACATTTTCGGATATTCTAACTATTCCATCAGTGCTTAATATGAATTATCGAAATGGAATATTCTTTACGCTTAATGTAATAGTTTATTTTTTAAATGATTATCTATTAATTATTCATATGTGGCTATTTTTAAAAATTGATCCTGCTACCATTAAGCTATTTAGTACTAGAATCGCAGATATGTAGAAGATTCAGTATTATATAAGTTCACACCAGAGAAGGGGATGCCACACTATATCCACATTGTTTTAATTTCGCTTAAAAGTCTCTATCTATTTTTTTCTAATTTTATTTGAATGAAAGTTAAATCTAATAGAAATATTTTTAGTTTATTTTTCTAATTACTAAGATTGACATGGAAGGTTTAGTTTCGGTTTCGAAGCGAGGTCTCTCAGATCTAAAATCCAATGCTCTATCCAACTTGTCGCTTTGTAATTTATGCATTCTTATTTTTTCTATTATCCATTTTTTCTTGCAAATATTTTTAATTAATGTAAGTAATTTAACAATGGTATTCCTAAATTTATGATTAAATTTATAAATCATAAATTTAAAAAAAATATTAAACATTTATGTACACACAAATTTAGGAAATATTTATAAATTATTTCCTAATTTTATGAGTAAATTAAAAATGATATTCTTTAACGTAAATCTGCCAGTACGCAGACGGCCTTGGCCACCATTGGGCTGTAGCTCCAATAAGAAGAAGAATACTATTCCACAATTTTCTATAGTGGCATACAATAACATATTATTTATCATGATCAATTTTAGTACTACTGTTATTTAGCCGACATAAAAATTTAAAATGCTTTATGTTAACAAGATATTAAAATTATTATTTATCTATACTAACAAAATAAGCTTTAAGCCAGTGATATATTATCATTTTACAATTTTATCATTCATCAACAAACAACAACATGAAAATAGGTAAATTTGACAATCTTCAGTCAGTATTATTTTATTATTTAACACCAACGTGATTGATATGTTTATATTTAACAATTTAATATAAATAAAAATAAACATCTATTTATCTTTATCCGACAGAAAAATAATTTATCCATATATTTCACAGACAATCAAATGCATCTTAAAAAGTAAAACCCTTCGATAAGAATAAAAAAAAAAAAATAAAAAAATCAAAGATAAGACTTGAAAATTAAAAGATTGCATTTTATAGGAACTATTAAGGAAAGTGTGATTTATTAATAAATCTAATAGATAGTAAAGCATATTGGCATATGCCAAGGTAGATTGATTATTCGAACAAAGCGAGCTTCCATGGCAAAAAATACTAGTCCCTATAAATAACTATAAGCATTATTCATCTTAATTTATTTTTGCACTACAGGCATTAAAATAAATGAATAAATCTAAGTGTTTTTACTGGTAATTTCTTTTTTTTCTTAGGAAAAAAAAAGACGAATATCTGAAAGAGGACGTCTTTTCAACTTAAAAAAATAAAGCAAATCTAAAATTAGCCGGATATTAAAGATACAGTGCATAATATGGTATATAACGATTTTTGTCTAAACATTTTATGATGTTTGTTCTTCATGAGTCTGATGATTACTTTTTAAGTAACTGTTAAGTATTTTAATACTGTAATTTTTTATTACAAATAAACAACAAATAATTTCAAACAATATCTGAAATATCAATTTTATGTATTATGCATTATTATGATAATGGTACGAACTATTTTTTTTACTATATAAATATGCTTGTATAATATGATTATATATTTAGTTCTAATTAAAATTTTTAATTTTAATTTTGAAGCACTCAATAAAACAATGTTTTATTAATATTTGTATTTCAGAAATAAATGTAATACAATAAAATTAAGTTTATTAATAAATTTAGTAAACACTAATTAAAACCAATAATATTTAAAATATTAAAAGGATATTTTTATCTTTATAGCTGTTATGTGGCTAGAAATAAATCATAATAAATCATAAATAATTTTCATAATCTACGTACTTGGATCAAAAGTGTATCTCAATATTACTGTACAAATGATCGATTAGATAATTATTTATTGTAGTGTGCAGGGGTTGGGTTGGGTTATTGGGTTGAGATTCTTGAGGCAAAGTTTTGAGAACTCACAGCTTTATTTACCCACGCACAAACACTACACACATACACACATATAATTAGAGACATACAATATTTAACACATTTAAATACATATAATTATAGATTCGTGGAAGGTTTCCACTTCTAAAAAGTGGAATCTACGAAAGTCCGATAATCAGGCACGCGCCGGATGCATGCAATATACTTCCTTTCCGGGTGAGAGTCTATAAGTCAACTAATGTGCCGGGTGCGAGGAATATATTTTTTCTGGGGATGAGAAACTATAAACTAAACGTTTCTTAATAGAAGCGCCAATGAGACCAACTGAACGCCGCAGAGGGGGAGCTCTTGACAGTGCGTAGGATGAAGCATAGCTACATTATATAATAATTTTTTCAGTTACACTAACCTTCGTTATTCATTGAAATTTGTATAATCATGAAGTATATAAACCTCCTGAAAGCAGCCAATGCATGGAAACCCGATATCAAAATAATTACTTTATTAAGAAATTCCCGCTTTGGCGTTACTAATTTTTTAAATTCTGTTTTCCTTGCTAATTCTGCCTACTCGAAAACTAAGTTGCAAACATCAATTATATTCCAGATTAATATGGATATGCTTGAGTTAACTGGTCATACGTTTGATGGAAAAAAAAAACTTCAACTTTTTGACTGAACCCTAAATAATTTGGTTATTATATTTTCTTACATTTTTCAATATAAATCAAGTTTTTTGTGTGCAATATTATTATTTTTGTTTATGTATGTAATCGTGATATATCTCTAGATGAATTTTAAAAAGTTTAGTTTATTCGAAACAACATAAAGAATAAATTATCGAATTATACTGGAATGCATTAAACCTCATCTCCTTATGCCTTCTTTTAAATTTTTAAATGAATTTCCTCTCCATTTTTTTTTATTTCCCGAAATGCTTTTCACTTTTTTCTTTATATTCCAGGGCATGCATGAGAGGAAGAAATTAATTTAGATCCTATATACCAACAAAGGAGTCAATACTTCTTTAATCGTAATCTTTAATTTGAACCCTAATGATTTACTTGAACCCTAAAATTAAATATTTGGGAATTAAATTTTCTTACATTTTTCAATATACATAGAATTTTTTTTGTGTGGTACTGTCATTATTGTTCATCCATGTTATCGGGATAAATCTTTAGATGTAATTAAAAAAGTTTAGTTTAATAGTGAATATAAATAACGTAAAGAATATCCCTATATAAGGTGTGTATCGAATAATAATGGAATATATCAAACTTCCTCTCCTTATATTTCTTTTAAATTTATATAATAATTTCCTCTTCTTTTTTCATCTCCATCTTTTGATATTGCCTTTTTGTTTAAGTTCGATGTACCTTTTTAAGAAATTTTGGTTCTTTCCACTTCCATGGTATCAATATTCCATATAAATTTTATCACTGACTTATGTAAATATATAGTGTATATTTCTTAGGTACACATATAGAAACGGACACATTTTCTTTACATTCAAGTGCATGCATGGAAGAATGAAATTAGTTTAGATCCTTTATACCAACAAAAGAGTGAAGACGTATTTCGGTCCAATATTACACGAAAATATCTAAGCCTTCCAACCTCAAGACGCGGAATATCTTCGGCACTCTGATCACGTCCTGATATGAAAAAGTAAGCTATGCAAGCAAACCTACTGCTCACCCTCCCCCTTTTCCAACTGGTTGCCTCCCAAGTGCTTTGCAGAAGATTAATGGAACAGCTGAGCCCGTGTTGTCCATCAAAATATTAACCGACTACGTTTTATTATGCACGAGCATCACGCATACTGGAGCTACCGTTTAGATTTTTCATTTCCGTTTCTTCTTTTTTTTCGTCCACCCTGCCTAAATGATCAAAATGCATGGTGGATTAAAACGGTCATCATGTAAAACTTGCACCAGGGACTGAAGAAAAGGAGATGTGAGTGGCTTAAATCGTTGATCTTTTTAATAAGGGTTGAAAGGTGTCGTTCGGGACGTGTAATTCGGGGCTTGGAATTATTACTTTCAAAGTCTCGGGGGGCTGTTTTCGGTTCGAAAAATGATGGTTGGATTTATTGCAGGACCGAGATTTAATGGTGATGAATTGGGTGTTGGGCATCTGATTGCTGTCTTCCGTAAGTGTTTGTTTTAAATGATTTTGAGAGAAATATCGGACAACGCTCATTAAAGTAATCTTTCAAGATAATGCGTGCAATTGCATTTGTTTAATAATCATTAAAAAGTATAATGTAATTTTATATTTATTTCTTAAGTGTTTTTTATTTAATCGACAAACAAAATATAAAGTATTTATGAAAGAATTTCAAGATTAACAGTTTAGCGTTTGTATATCGCAAAATCCATGCAATCTGTTACTGCTTATGCTTATGCATTTTTTAAACAAGTAATTTAAATGTATATTATCAAGTATTAATCTAATTTAAATCCACATATTTGCTAACTAAGAATAATACTAGAATATATCATTATTACCCATTGGAATATATCAACTTTCCTCTCCTCATAACTTCTTTTAAACTTATATATAAACCTAGTCTGCCTTTTTTATTTCCGGAATTTCTTTCACTTTTGATATTGCCTTTTTATTTATGCTCGATCTGTCTTTTTTAAGAAATTTTTGGTTATTTCCACTTCCATGGTGTCAGTATTCCATATAAATTCTATCACTGACTTCTGTAAATATATAGTTTACATTTCTAAAAGGCAAATAAAGAAACATACACATTTTCTTTATATTCAAGTAAGTACATGCATGGGAGAAAGAAATTAGTTTAGATCTTATATACCAACAAAAGAGTGAAGACGTATTTCGGTCCAATATTACACGAAAATATCTAAGCCCTACAACCTGAAGACGCGGAATATCTTTGACACTCTCATCACGTCCTGATATGAAAAAGTGAGCTATGGAAGCAAACCTACTGCTCTCCCCCACCCCCTTTTCCAACTGGTTCCCTCCAAAGTGCTTTGCAGAAGATTAATGGAACAGCTGAGCCCGTGTTGTCCATCAAAATATTAACCGACTACGTTTTATTATGCACCAGCATCACGCATACTGGAGCTACTGTTCAGTTTTTTCATTTCCGTTTCTTCTTTTTTTTCGTCCACCCTGCCTAAATGATCAAAATGCATGGTGGGTTAAAACGGCCATCATGTAAAACTTGCACCAGGGACTGGGGAAAAAGAGGAGTTGTGAGTGGCTTAAATCGTTGATCTCTTTAATAAGGGTTGAAAGGTGTCGTTCGGGACGTGTAATTCGGGGCATTGAATTATTACCCTCAAGGTCTCGGGGGGCTGTTTTCGGTTCAAAAAATGATGGTTGGATTTATTGCAGGATCAAGATTTAATGGTGATGAATTGTGTGTTGGGCATTTGATTTTTTTTTGTAAGTGTTTATTTTAAATGATTTTGAGAGAAATATTGGACAACGGTCATTATTAAAGTAATCTTTCACGATAATGTGTGCAATTGTACTTCTTAAATAATCCTTATGACATCTAATGTAATTTTGCTTTTTTTTTTTTAAAGTTTTTTTTTATTAAATTGAGGGCATGAAGAAAATATAATATCTTTATGGATGAATTTTATGATTAATAACCTCACATTTGTATATCGTAAAGTTCATGGAATGCCACTGTTTATGCTTATTCATTTTTTAAACAAGGAACCTAAATGTATATTATCAGGTACGAATTGAATTTAAGTCCACATATTTGCTAACTAAGAATAATACTGGAATATATCATTGCTATATACTGGAATATATCAAGTTTACTCTCCTTATATCGCCTTTTAAATTTATACATCAACGTACATTGCTTTTTTATTTCCAGAATTTCTTTAATTTTAGATTTTGCCTTTTTATTTATGCTCGATCTACCTTTTTAAGAAATTTTTGGTTATTTCCACTTCCGTGGTGTCAGTATTGAATATAAGTTCTATCACTGACTTCTATAAATATATATTTTACATTTCTAAGGGGCAAATATAGAAACATACACATTTTATTTATATTCCAGTGCATGCATGGGAGAAAGAAATTAGTTTAGATCTTATATACCAACAAAAGAGTGAAGACGTATTTCGGTCCAATATTACACGAAAATATCTAAGCCCTACAACCTCAAGACGCGGAATATCTTTGGCACTGTCATCACGTCCTGATATGAAAAAGCGAGCTATGCAAGCAAACCTACTGCTCACCCCCCTTTTTCCAACTGGTTCCCTCCCAAGTGCTTTGCAGAAGATTAATGGAACAGCTGAGCCCGTGTTGTCCATCAAAATATTAACCGACGACGTTTTATTATGCACGAGCATCACGCATACTGGAGCTACCGTTTAGTTTTTTCATTTCCGTTTCTTCTTTTTTTTCGTCCACCCTGCCTAAATGATCAAAATGCATGGTGGGTTAAAACGGCCATCATGAAAAACTTGCACCAGCGACCGAGGAAAAGGAGATGTGAGTGGCTTAAATCGTTGATCTCTTTAATAAGGGTTGAAAGGTGTCGGTTCGGGACGTGTAATTCGGGGCTTTTGAATTATTACTCTCAGGGTCTCGTGGGCTGTTTTCGGTTCGAAAAATGATGGCTGGATCTATTGCAGGACCAAGATTTAATGGTGATGAATTGTGTTTTGGGCATTTGATTGCTGTGTTTTGTAAGTGTTTGTTTCAAATGATTTTGAGAGAAATATGGGACAACGCTCATTAATGTAATCTTTCACGATAATAGAGAGTTTTTGCATACCGTATTTTTATCGTCCGATATTTTTTTTGTCCCTAGCGTGCATGCTCATAGGAAGTATTATTATGTATACGCATGCGCAATTTCCTATGATCATGCGTGCTAGGGAGAAAAAAATATCGGACGATAAAAATATGGTATGCAAAAAATTCTGTATTGTGTGTAATTATATTTCATAAATAATCATTATAAAATCTAATGTAATTTTATATTTATTTTTTATGTATTTTTTTATCTAATCGACAAACAAAAGATAATGTATTTATGGAAGAATTTTAAGATTAACAGTTTAGGATTTATAAACACTAAATTCCAAGCAATCGGTCACTTCTTATGCTTATGCATTTTTAAACTAATAATTTAAATGTATATTATCAAGTAGGAATCGAATTTAAGTCCACTTGTTTGCTGACTAAGAATAATGCTGGAATATCTCAACTTTCCTCTTTCTTCTTTTAAATTTATATATAAACTTACTTTCCATTTTTTTTTATTTCCAGAGTTTCTTTCTTTTTTTTTTTTTTTTTTTTTTTTGATATTGCCTTTTTATTTATACTCGATCTACCTATTTAAGAAGTTTTTCGTTATTTCTACTTCCTTGTTGTCAATATTCCATATAAATTTTTTCACTGACTTATGTAAATATATAGTGTATACATCTTAGGAACACACATAGAAACGGACACATTTTCTTTGTATTCAAATGTATGCATGGGAGAAATAAATTAGTTTAGATCCTATATACCAACAAAGAAGTCAAGACATCTCTCGGTCCAATAATACACGAAAATATCTAAGTCCTTCCAACCTCAAGACGCGGAATATTTTTGGCACTCTGATCACGTCCTGATATGAAAAAGTAAGCTATGCAAGCAAACCTACTGCTCACTCCCCTTTTTCCAACTGGTTCCCTCCCAAGTGCTTTGCAGAAGATTAATGGAACAGCTGAGCCCGTGTTGTCCATCAAAATACTAACCAACGACGTTTTATTATGCACGAGCATCACGCATACTGGAGCTACCGTTTAGTTTTTTCATTTCCGTTTACTTTTTTTTTGTCCGTGCTGCCTAAATGATCAAAATGCATGGTGGGTTAAAACGGCCATCATGTAAAACTTGCACCAGGGACTGGGGAAAAGGAGATGTGAGTGGCTTAAATCGTTGATCTCTTTAATAAGGGTTGAAAGGTGTCGGTTCGGGACGTGTAATTCGGGGCTTTGAATTATTACTCTCATGGTCTCGGGGGGCTGTTTTCGGTTCGAAAAATGATGGTTGGATTTATTGCAGGACCGAGATTTAATGGTGATAAATTGTGTGATGGGCATTTTGATTGCTGTCTTTTATAAGTGTTTGTTTTAAATGATTTGGAGAGAAATATCGGACAACGCTCATTAAAGTAATCTTTCACGATAATGTGTGCAATTGCATTTGTTTAATAATCATTAAAAAGTATAATGTAACTTTACATTTATTTTGTGTTTTTTATTTAATCGACAAACAAAATATAAAGTCTTTATGAAAGAATTTCAAGATTAACAGTTTAGCATTTGTATATCGCAAAATCCATGCAATCTGTTACTGCTTATGCTTGTGCATTTTTTTAAACAAGTAATTTAAATGTATATTATCAAGTATTAATCTAATTTAAGTCCACATATTTGCTAACTAAGAATAATACTAGAATATATCATTATTACACATTGGAATATATCAACTTTCCTCTCGTCATAACTTCTTTTAAATTTATATATAAACCTAGTCTGCCTTTTTTATTTCCGGAATTTCTTTCTCTTTTGATATTGCCTTTTTATTTATGGTCGATCTACCTTTTTAAGAAATTTTTGGTTATTTCCACTTCCGTGGTGTCAGTATTGCATATAAGTTCTATCACTGACTTCTATAAATATATATTTTACATTTCTAAGGGGCAAATATAGAAACATACACATTTTATTTATATTCCAGTGCATGCATGGGAGAAAGAAATTAGTTTAGATCTTATATACCAACAAAAGAGTGAAGACGTATTTCGGTCCAATATTACACGAAAATATCTAAGCCCTACAACCTCAAGACGCGGAATATCTTTGGCACTGTCATCACGTCCTGATATGAAAAAGCGAGCTATGCAAGCAAACCTACTGCTCACCCCCCCTTTTTCCAACTGGTTCCCTCCCAAGTGCTTTGCAGAAGATTAATGGAACAGCTGAGCCCGTGTTGTCCATCAAAATATTAACCAACGACGTTTTATTATGCACGAGTATCACGCATACTGGAGCTACCGTTTAGTTTTTCATTTCCGTTTACTTTTTTTTTTCCACTCTGCCTAAATGATCAAAATGCATGGTGGGTTAAAACGGCCATCATGTAAAAACTTGCACCAGGGACTGAAGGAAAAGGAGATGTGCGTGGCTTAAATCGCTGATCTCTTTAATAAGGAATGAAAGGTGTCGTTCGGGACGTGTAATTCGGGGCTTTGAATTATTACTCTCAAGGTCTCGGGGGGCTGTTTTCGGTTCGAAAAATGATAGTTGGATTTATTGCAGGACCAAGATTTAATGGTGATGAATTGTGTGTTTGGGCATTTGATTACTGTCTGTTTGTAAAGTGTTTGTTTTAAATGATTTTGAGGGAAATATTGGACAACGTTCATTAAAGTAATCTTTCACGATAATGTGTGCAATTGTATTTCTTTAATAATTATTATAAAATCTAATGTAATTTTGCTTTCATTTTTTAAAGAACTTTTTATAAATTGATGGCGCAAACAAAACATAATGTCTTTATGGAAGAATTTTATGATTAATAACCTCAAATTTGTATATCGTAAAGCCCATGAAATCTATCATTGCTTATTCTTATTCATTTTTACACAAATAACGTAAGTTTATATTAACAAGTAGGAATCGAATTTAAGTCCATATGTTTAGTAACTAAGAATAACATGCAATTTCATTGCTACGGTATGGAGGTGATGATACAGAAATGTCACATACAAAGTAAAGGTTTAAGATGGAAATGATAACTAATGCCCAAGAGGAACGACGCAAGACACCTAAATATGCCATGGAAGGCCATACAGCTACACGCTGGCAACATAAGTAGAAGTAACTGTAGCTATGGTCTGTATGAAGGAGAAAATTGTAAAGAGGGCAGCCATGTTACTCAGATAATGCGGAGTGGTACAGCTACATGCTTACAACATAGGCAGATACAATTCAAGCATAAAATGAAAATTTGTGGAGTGGAAATACACATTATCCGACGCTTACAGATGTGTATCGAATTATACTGGAGTATATCAAACTTCATATCCTTATATCTTCTTTTAAAATAATATATAAACTTACTTTCCTTTTTTTGATTTTCAGAAATTGTTTTCACTTTTGATATTGCCATTTTATTTATATTAGATCTACCTTTTTAAGAAGTTTTTGGTTATTTACACTCCTTTCTGTGTGTCAATATTAAAATAAAATTAAATAAATATAAATTCTATCACTAGCTTATGTAAATATACAAACCTTATAAATAGTTCACATTTCTTAGATATAAATATAGAAACATACACATTTTCTTTGTATTCAAATGCATGTATGGGAGAAAGAAATTAGTTTAGTTCATATATACCAACAAAGGAGTCGAGACATCTCTCGGTCCAATACTACACGAAAATATCCAAGCCCACCAAACTCAAGACTCGGAATATCTTTGGCACTCTCATCACGTCCTGATATGAAAAAGTGAGCTATGCAAGCAAACCTACTGCTCACCCCCTTTTCCAACTGGTTCCTCCCAAGTGCTTTGCAGAAGATTAATGGAACAGCTGAGCCCGTGTTGTCCATCAAAATATTAACCGACGACGTTTTATTATGCACGAGCATCACGCATACTGGAGCTACCGTTTAGTTTTTTCATTTCCGTTTCTTTTTTTTTTTTTTTTTTTTTTTTTTTTTTTGTCCACCCTGCCTAAATGATCAAAATGCATGGTGGGTTAAAACGGCCATGATGTAAAACTTGCACCAGGGACTGAGGAAAAGGAGATGTGAGTGGCTTAAATCGTTGATCTCTTTAATAAGGCTTGAAAGGTGTCGTTCGGGACGTGTAATTCGGGGCTTTGAATTATTACTCTCAAGGTCTCGGGGGGCTGTTTTCGGTTCGAAAAATGATGGTTGGATTTATTGCAGGACCGAGATTTAATGGTGATGAATTGTGTGTTGGGCATTTGATTGCTGTCTTTTGTAAGTGTTTGTTTTAAATGATTTTGAGAGAAATATTGGACAACTCTCATTGAAGTAATCTTTCACGATAATGTGTGCAATTGTATTTATTAAATAAGCATTATAAAATCTAATGTTATTTTTCTTTCAATTTTTTAAAGTTTTTTTATTAAATGGATGACTTCTTTCCACGATATTGCGATTTATCGTTCTAAAATATTGTTGCTCTCAGTCACGATTCCCTAAGATTGGGGGATAAAAAATGCAACTTTTCAAGAGGACTTCACTGAGCACTGTACAAAAGCTTGGTGACTAACATCTTTTGTCATTAACGTCAGAAAAGACAGACTTATTACCTGGGCTATGCGAACTTCGTATAGCAATGTCAAGTAGCCGCAAGGTAATCTTGTGAGGACCAGATGGATGCCAGGACAGCAGTTCTGCAATTGAACACCATACTATGAGCGCAACAATCGCTGCTTTGCAGCTGCATCACAGATTGTCGTATTTACAATTATTGCATTTAATAATGAACACGGAGGTTTGTGTGTCTTTTCAGAAGTATTGATGTTCTGCATTTAGCAATCATGATGGTTGTATTTTTCTCGGTGTGTGTAAAGGTACCAATAGGAACCCCAGTTACCAGTACATATTTATAGTTTAGTTACTTTTTAAAATACTATATAATAATAATAATTTATAGTTTAGTTCATTTTTAATATTATTATACTTAATATTAAGCTTCAATTTAACAGATATAATTTTATTTTCTTCTTTTGTCAATACAAAATAACGGATGACTAATTTAAATGGTATCATTATTCTCTGTCATAATATTTTTTACAGTTTAATTTATATGTCTTTAAACATAATCTCCTTAATTTAATGATAATTTGTCAGAATATATTGTGATTCTATTAAATAAAAATTGCATAACACTGTAATTTATTCGATTTTAGTATTTAAATTAATATAAAACCAAGTTCTTTAATTCCATATGCATATGCGATTACACGCTTTTTATTTTACCAAAGGTAATAACTCATTTACTATATATGATAATGTAGTATGAATGCCCATTTACTATATATATATAACCAAATTATATGGTTTGAGGAAAAACAGAACTATAAGAAACTTAGTTTTTTCACTAATGTTCTTTACTTTTGTTGTTTGTGTTCGTCACAACTGTCAAGATTCGTAATCGTTGTAACTGCTATTTGTCATTGTCAGTGTGTTATCTTGGGAAAGCCTGGTCTTTTCCTGAGAGGGATGTCTAAAGCCTTAAGAAGGAATGTTACTTGACTAGACTTGATATATATAAATTACAAAATATATTGCTTTTTAGAAACATATTATTCGACAATTTTAGTTTGATTTTAATTTCCTTACAATTTCTAGAAATATAAAATTCGATGTTATTTTTGCACTCAATTAACCTTTGTTGTAGATGTAATAACTGATGACCTTCATCTGACCTGACTTTCTTCATTTAAGAGCTATATGGGGAAATTTTACTGTGAAGCATGCGATCTTGTAAAGGGTTTTAATTTTTGTGTTGAAAATGTTTTTCGTGTATCTTTTATATCAACATGTTCCTTGGATTGATTGGTTCTCTACGGTCCTTTTTTTCGCAAATTTTAGGCTAATTAGACCAGGATCTACAATTTAAAGCGGAAACATCCTCACAAACACTCAGAAACATCCATGTCATATCCAGAATTCGAACCTGAAGCCAGTGATACCAGACAGAGCGCTAGCAAATTGGCTATAAGGCTACCCGTCGATTGGAGTGTCTAGCCTATGCTACATTAAACTAGTGGTAATGAATACTACCAGCGTTAATGAACGAAAGCTAGCATTTAAATGTGTTAAAGTCCGATTCTCACTGATGGAATGAGTTACTGCCATTATGTAAAAAAGTTAAAATAATTTTTATGGTGATTCTCATATAACGTCTCAAATTTAATTTTAACGTTATATTTAATGTTTGCAAAATTTTTTAAATAAAATCATTTGAAATTGAGATAGAATAGAGATTAGAAAACTATGAAGAAATACTTAAAAATAAATCAAGTAGAATCGGAATTAGGTACTAATTTTCAATTAGTCATTGTTTATGGAGTTTAGCATCACTATATTTCATATTTCATTATATTAAATAGGTTATTAGATAATAATTGAAATTTCCTCGCATAACAATGAGATCAAATGTTCTACATAACTGTAAATTAAAAATTTACGACCACATTGTAATAATTATTTAACGAATTTAAAAATGTGAGACGAAGATGATTACGTAATGAATAGAACCTCACCTAGTTAAGCCAAAATATGTACTCAAATTATATATTTCGGTAATTCTACAATAAATTTAAATTCATTGCAATGCAATTCATTTTATTCCGTTTGGAAAATAGAAACTTTTCTGAGTTACTCCAAGAATTCCTTTCATTAGTTAATTTTTAAAAAGACGTAATGAATGGAAAATATTCAAAAATGATTATACATAAACTTGGAATATTTTAAAAATTAATTACTTTATTTCTCTTGTTAGCCACATCTGAAGCGGTTTCGTTAATGGTTAAGGTAGAAATATGCTCCATGGCTTATGCATAAGGCTTACGAATTCCCTCTGTACCGATGCTTTAAGAAATTTATCATATTTTCTTATTTTCTATGAGTAAATACGAGAGGTTCAATGGCTGTGAGAATAATTAATTCACGCCTTCGTCATAGAAAATTGAGAAGATTCTGGAATGCTAGTAAATATTTGGGAAAAGTCAAATTTTGTAATTCTTTATTTTATAACGTTAGAATATTTTAATTAAAAAGACGTATTTATTGAGTTACCTCACTGGTGTACGGTGATATTTGTACTATTATTTACAATGATTAACTTGCTAAATAATAAAGTATTCTAAAATATTATGATTAAAATATAAAACTATAATAAATTTTGATATTAATAAATCATAGAGCATTACATAGGAGGCACATCTGTATAAATAAATTATTTTTGTGTTTGAATTTCTAAAAAGTTATGTTTCTTTAATTAGCAACTGTTTATTTACAATATTATTTCAAAAAAAATATTTTAATGCTATAATTTTTAAAGCTGCTAACTTTTTTTTTTTTTTTAATAAAATTGTTAAAAAATATCAAAAATGTAAAAGTGAAAGCTAAAGCTCATGTTAATATAACCGTTTATTAAAGTTTCAGCTAAAGCTAATGTTAATATAAGAGTTTGTTAAAGTTAAAGGTATTGTTACGTTTAATGTTTGTAAAATATTTTAAATAAATGTATTTGAAATTGGGATCGAATAGACATTAGAAAACTACGAAGAAATATGTAAAATGCAACGAAATAGAAACGGAATTGAGAAATGATTTTCAATTAGTCGATGTTTATGGACTACGTAATGAATCGAACCTCTCCCAGTTAAGGCAAAATATGTACTTAAATTATATATTTCAGTAATTCCACAATAAATTTAAATTCATTGCAATGCAATTCATTTTATTCCGTTTGAAAATAGAAACTTTTCTGAGTTACTCCAAGAATTCCTTTCATTAGTTAATTTTTAAAAGGCACAATGAATGCAAAATATTCAAAAAGGATTATATCATCTTGGAATATTTTAAAAATTAATTACTTTATTTTTCTTGTTAACCACATCTGCAGCAGTTTCGTTAATGGTTAAGGTGGTAATATCCTCCATGGCTTATACGTAAGGCTTATGAATTCCCTCTGTACCGATGCTTTAAGAAATTTATCATATTTTCTTATTTTCTATGAGTAAATACGAGGGATTCAATGGCTGCGGGAATAATTAATTTACGTCTTCGTCATAGAAAATTGAAAAGATTCTGGAATTCTAATAAATATTTGGGAAAAGCCAAATTTTGTAATTCTTTATTTTATAACGTTAGAATATTATAATTAAAAGACTTATTTATTCAGTTCCTTTATTGGTGTACAGTGATATTAGTACTATTATTTACAATTATTAACTTGTTAAATAATAAAGCGTTCTAAAATAGTATAATTGAAATGTAGAAATACAGTTAAATTTTGATATTAATAAAGCATAATTCATTATTTTCGTTTTAGGGGGCGCACCAGTATAAAAAAATTATTTTTGTATTTGAATTTCTTAATAGTCAAGTTACTTTAATTATCAGGCGTTTAATTATAAAATATATAATAGAAAATATATATCAAAATATTCTTTTAATGTGTCAATTTCTAATGCTGTTAATTGTTTCATAAATTGTTAAAAAATTATAAAAAAATATGTTCTGCTATTTTATTTTTATTTTTAAATAAATATTATTGAATGAATCGTATCTTTCGTTAAATGCATTTTGGATCTGTAAGATTCAACTGTAATCCACTTTATACCGTAGTCATGGTCTAATATGAACGTAATAAAGATATCTTGCCTGAAATGGCTTGGAGACCCAGTCACAGTGGGAGAAAGAAGGTAGTGAGCAAATTGGTCAAAGTTCAATTCCATCTATTGGTGTCAGTTGCAGTCACAGTTTTTTTTTTTTAAATGAGGAGACTCGGTGTGATTATAACAATGTATTTAAAACACTTTCAATAACAGTCTTACTGTTTATAAGTGAACGGATTCAGAATTTTCTCCCCTGCAGATATTTGATGGCCGAGTATTTATTGATCTGGCACTCGATGGCACAGGTTTTGGGTTCTAGTCCCGACGGTGCCACGGATGTTCGTAGTGGTTCGGAATTCGATTTAAACGGAATGATATGACTGTAGAGCGTAGGGCTGATAACCTTACCCCGTAAAAATAAAACATCTCATGTTAAACATGTCTCAAACATGCTTAAGTTAAAGTTTATTAAAAAAACTAAATACTGATATTTGATCTTGGGATAGAATAAAGATTAGTAAAGTGTGAACAATAAGAACATATAAAATGCAACGGAATTATGTCAGTAGTCAAACGGCCTTGCACTACAACGTGGATGTTGTGCCAATGAAGATTGGTTTTGGTTTGTTGCTCTACGGTTATTTTGTGTACACTTTAGGCTAATTAGACAAGGACTTACAGTTTAACTTGGATTACGAACCACTGACAAATATCCATGCCACAACCAGAATTAGAACCTGAATGCTGATATGTCAAAGGCCAGAGCGCTAGCCAATTGACCACCAGGCGCTCTGTTATAGCGGTGAGGAGTTCGGTAAAGTAAAGTTAAATTTTAAGTTTGTTGTTTGTGTAATGCAAATTGTAAATGATAAAGTTTAAGTTTGTTGTTTGTGTAATGTGAAGTTGCAAATGTTAAAGTTAAAGTTTATTAAAAACTAAATACTGATATTTGATCTTGGGATCGAATAAAGATTAGTAAAGTGTGAACAATAAGAACATATAAAATGCAACTGAATTATGTACTGATTTTCAGTTAGTCGTCTCTGTTTATGAAGCTTAATGCCAGTAAATGTGTTACAAAATTTAAGTTCATATTTCATTATATTAATTAGACCACGAAATTTTCTGCCACAACAATGAGGTCAAAAGTGTTAAATAACAGTACATTTAAAATTTACGACCACATTGTAATTATTATTTAACGAATTTAAAAATGTGAGACGAAGATGATTACGTAATGAGTCGAACCTCACCTAGTTAATGCAAAATACGTACTTAAATTATATATTTCATTAATTCTGCAATAAATTTAAATTCTTTGCAATGCAATTCATTTTATTCCGTTTGGAAAATAGAAACTTTTCTGAGTTGCTCCAAGAATTCATTTCATTAGTTAATTTTTAAAAGACGTAATCAATGGAAAATATTCAAAAATGATTATATCAACTTGGAATATTTTAAAAATTAATTACATTCTTTTTCTTGTTAGCCACTTCTGAAGCGGTTTCGTTAATGGTTAAGGTAGAAATATCCACCGCGGCTTATACGTAAGGCTTATGAATTCCCTCTGTACCGATGCTTTAAGAAATTTATCATATTTTCTTATTTTCTATGAGTAAATACGAGAGGTTCAATGGTTGTGGAAATAATTAATTTATGCCTTCGTCATAGAAAATTTAAAAGATTCCGGAGTGCTAGTAAATATTTGGGAATAGTCAAATTTTGCAATTCTTTATTTTATAACATTAGAATATTATAATTAAAAGAACTTATTTATTCAGTTCCTTTATTGGTGTACAGCGATATTTGTACAATCATTTAAAATTATTAACTTGTTAAATAATAAAGCGTTCTAAAATAGTATAATTGAAATGTAGAAATACAGTTAAATTTTGATATTAATAAAGCATGAATCATTATTATTTTCTTTTTAGGTGGCACATCTGCATATATAAATTATTTTTGTATTTCAATTTCTGAAAAGTAAAGTTACTTTAAATAGCAGGTATTTAATTATAAAATTATTTCCAAAAAAAATTAACCATGCCAATTTTTAATGTTGCTAATTGTATTATGAATTGTTAAAAAATCATCAAAATATTATTTTATGTTAGTTTATTGTTATTTTCAAACAGCATTTATTGAAGGTATTGTATCTTTCACCTGGTATATTTTGGATCTTCTAGATTCAAGTGTAATCCTCTTTAAACGGTAGGTCACGGTCTAATATAAACGTAATAAAGATATCTTCCCTGGAGTGGCTTGAAGACACAGTGAAAAAGTGAGCAGGTATTGTGCAAATGTGTAGTGTAAGCCATGGTTCAATTCCATCTTTGGGCTAGTATTTATAGTAGTTATAGTATAGTTAGTATTTATAGTAGTTATAGTATAGTTAGTATTTATAGTAGTTATAGTATAATTAGTATTTATAGTAGTTATAATATAGTACGTTGTAGTTATAATTTTCTTAAATGATGAGACTCGATGTGATTATAACAATGTATTGTTAAAAGTCTCCCAATACCGTCTTGCTGCTTATAAGTGAGGGGGATCAGAATTTTCTCCCGTACAACATGTAGATGTATGATGGCCGAGTAACTAACGCTCTCGCAATAGGCGCAACAGGTTTTTTGTTCTAGTCCCGCCAGTGCCATTGATGTTCGTAGTGGCTCGGAATCCACCGGTCTAATATGACCGATCCGTAGGTACCGGTCTAATATGATTGTAGAGCGTATGGCGTATGGCTGACAACCCTACCAGGTAAAAATGAAACATATCCTGTCTCAAAATCTTCCAGTAGGCAGATGGCCTTTGACCACCATGGGATGATTGCGCCAATGATGATGAGCAGTTGGATTCCGCTTTGGTGCTTACTAGGTTTCGGGTTTCCGTTCCGGCCGTGCCATGGATGTTTGTAGTGGTTTGGAATCCACTTTAAACCGTAAGCCCCGGCCTAATATGACTGCTGAGAATTGGGCTCAAGATTGACAACCCTACCCAGTAAAAAAGAAAACATCTCCCTCTCGAAATCTGCCAGTAAGCAAATGGTCTAGCCTCACAATGAGGCTGTTGCACCAATGAAGAAGAAGTAATTTCAAATGTTTTACATTAAAAAAAATCTGAGAAAATACACATATAAAAATGCAAAGATAACTTAGTTTTCTTAGAGAAAGAGATAACTGAATTTAGCTATTTTGCAAGAAATAAATATTCCCTTGCAACAAAAAAAGTTTTCTGAACATATCCAGAAATTATTCAATATCAAACTCTTTGTATGATAAGGAATTTTAGTTGGAATAAACTGAAATAAATTGAAATAATTTTTACTAGTTTTATAATCTCAATATATGTTCAGAAAGTTATTTTTATTAGATTGCAAAAAGAGATAAAATTTTTCACAACCCTTTTTCAATACATATCTTTTTGAAATGTGCTATATAGTTTTAAATATGTAAAAATATTTCTCGCAGTTTTAAAATGTAGGGAAACAATTCACGTATATCTTTTTATGATAAATATTAAGGAGATTTCAAAAGGTTCAATAAAATAATATTCAATCAACAATTGATTTTAATTAATGAATAATTTTAATAATTAATCAAAATTTTTTTTTATGATCAAGACTATGTAAAGCATTTGAAGTAAAGTTAGGTATTTCTTTTTAAATAATAATAGTTTCAATTTTTTTTAAGGATTTATATAAAAATATTTGATACAAGAAATAAAAGATTTATAATCTATTACAATTTACAATCTATGCTATTACAATTTACAATTTACAATCTATGTTGATATCTGTCTTTGCTATCTATCAATCGATTTACAGTCTATATATTTTCAGAAAGTTATTTTAATTAGCTTCATAAAAAAATTGTCTTTTTGACAGTTATCGATTATTTGAGTCTCCTAAATGATAAGACACTTTTTTTTCTATTGATCATTTTATTTTTTCATGAAGAATCCAAAAAGATAAAATTAAAAAAAAAAATTTTTAATACAGAACTTTTTGAAATGTATAGTTTTAAATATGTAAAAAAATAAAATCATCACAGTGATAAATTGCAGGAAAAAAATTCAAGTATACATTTAATAATAAATATTAAGCAAACTTCAAGCAGTTCAATGAGATAATAATCAATCAATAATTGATTTTAATTTAAGATTAATTTTGATAATTAATCAAAAAAAAAAAATTTATGGCCACTAAAGTAAAGTATTAGTATGTAAAGTTAGTTATTTCTTTTGAAATAATAATTTCAATTTCTTTAAGGGTGTGTGTAAAAATATTTGGTACAAGTTTCAAAAGATTTATAATCTCAATATATATTTTCAGAAAGTTATTTTAATTAGCTCAGAAAATTCTTTTTTTTCATATTTACCGATTATTTGAGTCTTCCAAATGATAAGGCACATTATTTTTCCTATTAATGTTATTTTATCATGAAAAATGCAAAAAAAGATAAAGTATAGTTTTAAATACGTAAAAAAAAAAAAAAAAAAACGCAGTGCTAAAATGTAGGAAACAAAATTCACGTATATCTTTTACTGAGAAATATTAAGCAAACTTCAAACTGTTCAATGAATCAGTAATCAATGAATAATTCATTTTAATTAACGATTACCTGTGATAAATAATCAAAATCTTTTTATGACCAAGTCTAAATAAAGTTAGTTAATTTCTTTTGAATTAATAATTTAAATTTTTTTAAGGGTATGTATAAAAATATTTGATTATATAAAGGATTTACAACCTCAATCTATATTCAGAAAGTTATTTTAATTAGCTCAAAAAAATCTCTTTTTGACAGTTATTGATTATTTGAATTTTCCAAATGATAAGGTACAATTTTTTCTATTGATCATGCTATTTTATCACTAGGAATCCAAAAAGATAGAATTTTCCAAAAAACTTGTTCAATACAGAACTTTTTTGTAATGTATAGTTTTAAAAACGAAAAAAAAAAAAAAAAAAAAAATACATCCTAGTGTTAAAATATAGGAGAAAAAATTCACGTATATATTTTTATGACAGATATTAAGCAAACTTCAAACGGTTCATTGAAACAATAATTAATTTTATTCGATGATTAATTTTGATAATTAATCAAAAAAATTTTATGATCAAGGCTTTGTAAAGTATTTGAAGTAAAGTTAGTTTTTTTTTAAATAATAATTTTAATTTTTTAAAGTTATATATAAAAATATTTGATACAATCTATAAGAGACTTACAATCTCAATATATAATTTCAAAAAAAAATTTTAATTAGGTCAGAAAGTTCTCGTTTTGACAGTTATTCGGGTTTTAAAATGATAAGGCCCATTTTAAAGGTTATAAAAGATATACTAAATATGAAAGATTTACAAAAGACATTATAAAGATCATTTTACAATCTGAATAAATATTTAGAGAAAGTTATTTTAATTAATTTCACAAAAAAAAAATCTGTTTTGACAGTTATTGATTATTTGAGTTTTTCCAAATGATAAGGCATATGGCTTTCTACTGATCCTTTTATTTTATCATAAATAGTGGAAAAGATGACATTTTCCAAAAAACTTTTTCAATACAGAACTTTTTGAAATGTATAGTTTTAAAAACGTAAAAAAAAAATCATCACAGTGTTGAAATGTAGGAGAAAAAATTCACGTATATCTTTTAATGACAAATATTAAGCAAACTTCAAACGGTTCTGTATTGAATGATGCCTTGTATATCAAGCTGAATCATTTATGGAGAGAAAAATCGAGGTGAAATAATGAAAAAGCTTCCTCTACCAAAGAAAGAACAATTTTCGTTGCAGCAAAGCTTGTTAACAAAACCCGTATATTTAGCATTGTAGTAACGAGCTGTCTTTTCGAGGTGTTGTTTTTCTTCTAAAACTTTTCAAGAGTTTGGAAGTAAATGAAAAAAAAAAAAAAAGTCATGGAAGATAAAAAAGAAATCGAGAATACTTTAGCCTTCCTGACAGAGAAAATTGAATTTTAAGGAAAAAAAAATATATTAAGCTTCTTTCGTAATGGAATAAACTCGTTATTTCGTAATTGCCTGTTGAGAAAAAGCATTTTGAGATAAACTACTCTAATTCCAATGCAAGCTAATCAGCATGTTGGAAACAATTAATGAAATTGTGTTTTCTTTTGTGATATAGGGATACCTGAAGTAATTCAATTTCGACACTTAAGTAAAATTTGTCTATTAAAATTAACTAATTTAAACTATTAAAGATTGTATTTTTTTTTAAAACTATTACATATTGTATAGTTTTTTTAAAAATTATTACAGATTGTATTGATTTCCTATTGAAATAATAATGAAATATTTCCTGATGAAACAATAATTAATTATTTCCGGTTGAAACAATAATTAAGTATTTCTTGTTAAAACAATAATTAAGTATTTCCTGTTCAATCACTAATTGAGTATTTCCTGTTGAATCAATAATTAAGTATTTCCTGATGAAATAATAATTAAGTCTTTCCTGATAAAACAATAATTTAGTATTTCCAGTTGAAATAATAATTAATTATTTCCTATTAAAACAATAATTAAGTACTTCATGTTCAATCACTAATTGAGTATTTCTTGTTGAAACAATAATTAAGTATTTCCTGATGAAATAATAATTAAGTCTTTCCTGATAAAACGATAAATAAGTATTTCCGGTTGAAACAATAATTAAGTATTTCCGGGTGAAATATTAAAAGATAAATTTTTCTTGTGATCACTATATGATTATTAAATTTATATTTACACTAGAAAAACAAAGTGTCTCATTAAAATTATAGATTAAAAATATTTTTGATTGCCATTTATAAAAAAAATGTTACTTCTTCTTCATTGGTCCAACAGCTCCATGATAGGTCTAAGATGTCTGCGTATTGGCAGATTTCAATACAAGAGATGTTGTCTTTTTAATTGTCTATTAAAATTAACATTTAAATTATTACTACTTGTCATGTATGACAAACATTTATCATTTATTTTATAAGCTTCTTTCGTAATGGAATAAACTCGTTATTTCGTAATTGCCTGTTGAGAAAAAGCATTTTGAGATAAACCACTGTAATTCCAATGCAAGCTAACCAGTATGTTGGAAACAATTAATGAAATGGTGTTTTCTTTTGTGATAAAAGGATACCTGAATTAATTTCACTTCGACACTTAAGTAAAATTTGTCTATTGAAAATAACTAATTTAATCTATTACTGATTGTCATACATTTGCAAACATTTATCTTTTATTTTATATAAAGTATATTAATTAAAAATGTATACCATGTTTTGCAGATATATTCGTGCTGATACAATAATTAAGTATTTCCTGTTGAAAAAATAATTAAATATTTCTTGTTGAAATATTAAATGATAAATTTTTCTTGAGATCAATATATAATTATTATATTTATAGATGAAAAATATTTTTGATTGCCAATTATAAAAATGTTACTTCTTCAATGACACAATGGCTACATTATAGGTCAAGGCCATTTGCCAACTGGCAGATTTCGATACAGGATATGCTTTTCTTTTAATTGTCTATTAAATTAACTAATTTAAACCATTGCTACTTGTTATGAATGGCAAACATTTATCTTTTATTGTGTATAAAGTGTATTCCTTTAAAATGTTTACCATACTTTTGCAGGATATACAGATATATTCGTGTTGAAACAATAATTAAGTATTTCATGCTGGAACATTGATTAAGTATTTAAGGTTGAGCAATAATTAAGTATTTAAGGTTGAAAGAATAATTTAGTATTTCCTATTGAAATATTAATAGATAAATTTTCTTGTGATGAAGACATCGTAGAAAAACGTCGTAGTCTAAAAAAAAACTCAGTGACTAAATAAACATATTGATTAAAAGTATTTTTAATTGCCAATTGTGAAAAGTATTACTTCTTTATCTCCTTGGCCCAACAGCCACATGGAGAGCCAAGTCCATTTGCCTGTTGGCAGATTTCGATACAGGAGATGCATTTTTTTTACGGTAAAATTATTAATTTCTTGATGTTACTTGTCTTTTACTGTTGTTACGTTACAATCGGTAATACTTAAAATTAACTAATTTAAACTATTACTGATTGTCTTACATGGCAAACATTTATCTTTTATTTTATATATAGTATATTCCTTTAAAATGCATACCATGCTTTTGCAAGATCGATAGATATATTTGCATTGAAGCACTAATTAAGTATTTCCGGTTGAAATATTAAATGATAATTTTTTCTGTGATCATTATATGAATATTAAATTTATATTTATATTAGAAAAACGTTTTAGCACATTTAATTTATGAATTAAAAATACTTTTGATTGCCAATTGTAAAAAAAAAAAAAATACTTTTTCATTGGACTAACAACTCCATGGTGGGACAAGGCCGTCTGTCTACAAGCAGATTTCGAGACAGGAGATGTTTTCTTTTTACGAGATAAGGCTGTTAGCCCAATAGTAAAAAGTATTTATTGTTTTATTAATAATAAATGTAATAAAATTAACTAAATTGGTTATAAAGTAGCAGCATTTGAAAGACTTAAATTCAGAAGTCAATGCAATATAATCCTAATATTAATATAAAATAATTAATCAAAAACCATTTTTATGACCAAGGCTATGTAAAGTATTTGAAGTAAAATTAGTTATTCTTTTGAAATAGTAATTAAAAATTTTTTAAGGACATGTATAAAAGTATTTGATTTTTATTGTAAATAAATGCAGTATCATTTGTATTGTTTCTAAAAAATGATTTTACATCATTTAAATATTTATAACGTTAATGGCCAACTAATTAAAGGGCTTATTTGGACATTAGATGTAGAAAGTATTTAAAGAAACGGTGATTTTATTTTGGTTTGATGTACGATAAATTTGATATTTACTTTTAAATACAGAAAACAAATACGTCCTTTTGAAATGTCATGAATAAAAATTATTGACATAAAGAAAAATATGTTTATTTTTATTGATTAAAAACGATATCATCATTTATTCAATTTAAAATAATGACAGATTATTTAAAAGATTTATTTTGTTAATGTCAAATTATTAACAACATTTAAATTGAAATTTTTTTTGAAATTTAGCTTCCTTTTATGATAGAATGTCTTCATATTCCAAAAATACAATACAAATTACATATAAGAAATACAGGAATGTCTAAATTGTTGTCATTTTGTTGCTCTGATGTTTTAATGCCACGCAATCAATGTTTTTAAATATTTAATTTTTAGCTAATACAAAATATTCATAAATACAGATATGAATATAAATGGAGTTTTTAACAAATGTAATGCTAGCAAACAATATTTTATAATTGTGTTTTTATCTCATTTTGCTTAGACATTTTTATTTCATTTTGCGAGACATTTTTTTATTGTTGGTTACAAATAGCAATCACCTTTATTAGATTACATTAGTTTCAAATATATTTAATAAAAATTGCTAAATATTGCAGGCAAATAAAAATGCAACAATCTATTTAAAATAATTAGAATTTTTCTATATACTTTATATTACTAATATAAATAAATAAAAAATAACGAATTGTTACACAAATTACGATATACTTATTAAAATTTACGGCTCAAATTATTCGATTAAAAAAGTTAAAAATTTTGAATTTTTATTCTTTATTCACATATTCACGTTCAAATAAGACCATGAAATTTAAACAAATGCATTGTTCATCTTCACTGCTATATTTAATCTATTCAATATGCCATAATTAACATTTGCCCAATATTAATATCCAGAAATAACGACACTAGATACAATAAATCTTCATTAACATACTCTGTTTGCTAACAATATGCTTTCAAATTTCAATTACCCAAGTAATTGGACTAAAATATTATACAAGTCAATAGCAGACACCATTCAGTAAATGTTAAAATTATACGTATGAATTACGAATAATTATACTAAGCAATTGTTCATATTTACACTGAACCATTAATATTTGCATTGATTCACAGTTAGTGATAATTATTACATTAATATTCACATTATAATATTATATATATTTATATTGCGTTATATTACATTACATTTGCATTAAATTTTATTCATATTTTTATTTAAACTATTTCACATGAAATTTAGTAAATTATTTATATTTATAATTAATTTAGTTAATATTTAAAAGGAATTAATGAATTAAGGAATTTTTTATAGGAATTAATGAATTTAATGAAAAATAATTAATGAATCTAAAATTATAAATTAGATGCACATTTCTATCTTTTATGAAATATGTTCTAGATAAATAATAACAATAAGCTAAATTTATGTAACTTTTTTCTGTATAATAAGTATGTATACTTGCATTTTTTTATATTCTTCTTAGTACTTTTATAAATTTTCTGAGACCTCACAATAAAATTTTTGTGAAAGATGCTTTTTGTTCTATGAAAATGCACCAATTATAATCAAAAACACATTTCTCTCTGATAAATCGCTGTGTAAAAATTATCAAGGATTAGATTTCCTACTCAAGATTAAATATTTCGCCAAAAAAGTATCTTTAAATGAAAAAAATTCGCCAAAAATGTATCTTTATATTGGCAGAGACAGCTGACAATTTAAATGCCAATTTCCTGTCTAAGATCATTAAATAAAACTACATGGAGAAAATTTGAAACTTTTTCCACAGAAACAACATGTTAACGCATCTGATTGTTAATATATTCAGTGTACATAAAATATTAAGCAGCATATAATATACATATACATCTACTCAGTGGAGTGTATGTATAACTCTGATATATAACATTATATACTGACAAAATGGAGATAACTTAAGTACATTCACTTAACTTTAACTTAATAATTTAACAAATCAAGTACATTTACATGGAGATTAATACATATTCTCTTTCAACCTATGAGAAAAGATTATCTTTTATTAAATCGATGTGCTGAAAATTACCAAGCATTTGATTTCTCACTCAATATGAAACATTTCGCCAAAACTGTATCTTTAAATGTCAAAATTCGGCATAAAATTTATCTTTATATTGGAAAAGGCAGCTCACAATTTGAATGCTAATTTCCTGTCTAAGATAGTTAAATAAAACTGCAGGGAGAGAAATTGCCATAGAAATAACCTGTAACATAACTTTTTCCATAGAAATAACGTGTAGCATAACTTTTTCCATAGAAATAGCATGAAGCATAACTTTTTCCATTAAAATAACATGTAGCATAACTTTTTCCATAGAAATAACATGTAGCATAACTTTTTCCATAGAAATAACATGTAGCATAACTCTTTCCATAGAAATAACATGTAGCATAACTCTTTCCATAGAAATGGCATGTTAACACTTCTAATAGTTAGTATATTCGGTGTACACAAAATATTTTTGCACATAAAATATAACCTCATTGAAAAAGTAGTTTAATTAAGGCTAAAAATATCCTTAAGTACTCGATATTCAATGCATGCCAACTATTTTTTAAACTATATGCACCAACAGTGTCAAAACACAAGAACGTAAACACCGAGAAATGTCAATAAATCTAACGGCGAAAGCAAATAAAAGCTAAAACAGCACCCGAAAAGCCGATTATTACGATAACAAAATATTACATTTGTTGCTAGAAGCTTTTTATTTTATGAAAACGCTCCAATTCTACTCAAGCGACCTTATGGTCAATTGTCTAGTGCTCTGGTCTTTGGTACCACAAGCTTCAGGAAACGAATGCCGGTGGTGGCACACATGTTTGTGACAGGATCGGAATCCGCGTTAAATTGTACATCCCTGTCTAATTAATCTAAAATGAGCACAATTGGACCATATAGCGACAAACAAAACAAAACTAATTTTACTCAAAAGCGCATCTCGCTTCTGTGCAGAAAATTACCATGGATTTAACTTCTTACTCAATATAAAATATTTTACCAAAATTTTTTCTTTAAATGTCTCCAATATATTGGCGAAGACAGCTGACCATTTAAATGCTAATTTCCTGTCTAATAAATAATATTAAACGGAGAGTAATTGCAAATTTCCATATATATAATATGCAACGTATCTAATAGTTAGTGTACGTAAAGTACTAAGAAACCTCGTTTTGAAAAAGCAGTTTAATAAAGACTACGTATATCCTTAATCACTCGATATTGAATACCTGCCAATATTTTTAACCTATATGCACCAACAGTGTCAAAACACAACAACGGAAGTACCGAGAAATGTCAATAAATTTAACAGCGAAATCAAACAAAGGCTAAAAACAGCACCCGAGAAAAGCCGAGGTTTACGATAACAAAATTCCGATCAAAAGCCTCGAGATCTCAGAGACCCTGGAACAACCTAAATGTTAAACTCCCATTTTCTTCTCTTCATAAGCAAGCTCACTTGGCAACGCCATTAATCAAAGAACAATTATTAATTGTTTACATAATTTTTTTTTTTTTTTTTTTTTTTTTTGCCGGCAAAAATTTTTTTTTGTCCACCCACATCTTCTTTGGTGGAAGGCTGAGATTTGTCAGCCGCTTTGAAAAATGAGCCTAAGCCTTTTAATTAGCCTTATTTTAAAAGGAAGGCTTAAAGCTAATAGAGATAACATAGCCAGTTACGACCATTACTCCAGCCATTGTGTTCCAAAAAGGCAAGGCCTTCGAGGGTGGGCGAATAATGGGGTGCAGAACAACCCCCGCAAGAAACAAGTCATTGCGAACAGTGGGGTGTCTTTGGGGTAATAAATGGATGGAGGCACCCTGAAGTATGTTGTGTTTGTTGTAAAGTTGATTAAGCCTTTTGTTTCTCTGCGTTATATAAACATCCAACCGATTTGTAGTACAATGCCACGACTGGATAGAATTTGGATAATTAATGCTATTTTCATCTCGGAAATGAAAATTAATGGTCCCAAAAGTTACTAGAAAAGCCAATCGAGGGTAAATTTCTTTTTGGCATGATTCGGCTCCCGGCCTAATAAGTTTCTTTCTTTGGGTTGGCGTTTCAATCAAATTAAGTTTTCGGCTAAATCTACTTTTAACCAGCACAGTTTTTTTAAACTGTTATTTTCGAATGAGAAACTGTAATGTTTGGAATTTGGTTTATGGCCTTCATGAAAGAATTTAAGAATATGATTCTATGAAAATTGTAGATTGTTTTTTTTTATAAATATAAAAAATTTAAACATTGCATTGTAGATATTATGATTAATTAGGAGAGTCAAAGAAAAGAGTTTTATGTGAAATCTTTTTAAAACGTTTATAATTACAAAATAGTTTCATTATGCTTAAAAACATGGATCTTATAAATTATTATGGGGCCTGATGGCCGAGTGGCTAGCTTTCTGGAGTTTTTTACCACAGACTTCAGGTTTGAATCATGGCGGAGGCATCTATGTTTGGGAGTGGTTCCGAATCCACGTTAAACTCTGAGTGCCTGTCTAATTAATCAAAAGTGTGTACGAAACGGCCGTAGAGCGACAAGCCAAACTAAACAAATTATACTCTAAAACACATTTCTCTCTAATAAATCGCTGTGCAGAAAAATTACCAAGATTTGATTTCCTACTCTACATGCAGTATATTGCCAAAATTTCTCTTTAATCGTTTTCTACATATTGATAAAGACAGCCGTCAATTGGAATGCCAATTTCCTGTTTAAGAGCATTAAATAAAACTACAGGGACAGAAATTGCAATTTTTTTCATAGAAATAACATCATAAAGCATCTAATAGTTATTATGTTCAATGTTCATAAAATATTAAGCAGTTTCTGCGTGAAAAAGTATTTTAATTAAGGCTAAAATAACCTTAAGTACTCGATACTCAATAGCTGTCAACTATTTTTAAACTATATGCACCAAAGAGTGTCAAAACACAACAACGGAAGGACCGAGAAATGTCAATAAATCTAGCAACGAAAGTAAACAAACGCTAAAAACAGCACCCCGAAAATCTGAGGGTTACGATAACAAAATTCCGATCAAAAGCCTCGAGATCTCGGACCCTGGAACAACCTAAATGTTAAACTCCCATTTTCTTCTCTTCATAAGCAAGCTCACTTGGCAACGCCATTAATCAAAGAACAATTATTAATTGTTTATATACATTTCCTTTTTTTTATTGCCGGCAAAAATCTTTTTTTTTTTCCACCAGCATCTTCTTTCGTGGAAGGCTGAGATTTGTCAGCCGCTTTGAAAAATGAGCCTAAGCCTTTTAATTAGCCTTATTTTAAAAGGAAAGTTTAAAGCCAATAGAGATAACATAGCCCGTTACGACCATTACTCCAGCCATTGTGTTCTAAAAAGGCAAGGCCTTTCGAGGGTGGGCCGAATAATGGGGTGCATAACAACCCCCGCAAAAAACGAGTCGTTGCAAACAGTGGGGTGTCTTTGTGGCGATAAATGGAGGAGGCACCCCGAAGTATGTCGTGTTTGTTGTAGAGTTGATTAAGCCTTTTGTTTCTCCGCGTTATACATACATTCAACCAATTTGTAGTGCAATGCCACGACTGGGCAGAATTTGGATAATTAATGCTATTTTCATCGCGGAAATAAAAATTAATGGCACTAAACCTTACTTGAAAAGCCACTCGAGCATAAATATCGTTTTGGCATTATTCGGGCCTAATAGGTTTCTTTCTTTGGCTATAGCGTTTTAATCAAATTAAGTTTTCGTGAAATCTGATTTTAACCATACCGTTTTTTAAACTGTTACTGAAACAGTAATTTTTGAATTTAGTTTATGTTTTTCAAGGAAGAACTTAAACACTTGATTTATGTAAATGGCAGAATGGCAATAATATTAAATATTCAAAAATTGTTTTGTAAGGATTTTGGGAATAATTCTGTGTGAAAAGTGTTTTATGGGCAATCGTTATAAATGCATTCATGAAAAAACAATTTTATAATGCTTAAAAAACATGGATCTGATAAGTAATCCTTAAAAAACGTTTTCTTTTCTTTTTTTATAAAAAAATAATTAATTAACTTTTTTTTTCAAAATTCAATTCAATATATCAATTCATACATATTTACTGATTAATTTTTTTTTTATTAAAATAGTGCGTAGGCGTAGTATGATCACAATAGTATAATTTAATTTGAAACTTAAATAAATCTATTTTTTAATTAATGCTATAAAATGTTTAAAGAATGTTGTAGCTTAAAAAAAAATTCATTACAACGCTTATAGTTAGTATTAATTAGTATTAACGCTTTAGTTTAATATTAATGTTTTAATAAAGTTAAGCTTCAGAATAATTGCATTTATCCATCCTTAAATTGTTATTTTCAAAGGAGAAACAAGAAATGAAACTGTAGATTGTGAATTAGTTTATGTTTTTCATAGAAGAATTGAAACATATGATTGTCTGAAAATTGCAGATTGTTTTATTTTTTTAATATATAAAATGTTTAAATATTGCATTGTAGATATTATGATTAATTAGGAGAATCAAAGAAAAGAGTTTTATGTGAAATATTTTAAAAATGCTTATAATTACAAAATAATTTTATAATACTTAAAAACTTGGATCTTATATTTCATTTTGGGGCGTGATGGCCGAATGGCTAGAGCTCTCGCGTTCGGTACACGAGGTTTTTGGGTTCGATTCCTGCGGTTCCATGAATGTTTGTTAGCAGTTCGGAATTCAGGTTAAATTGTAGGTCCCCGTCTAATTAGACTAAAATATGCACAATGTGACCGTAGAGCGACAAACCAAACTGATTACACACAAAAACGCGATTCTCTCTGATAAATCGCTGTGCAGAAAATTACCAACGATTTGATTTTCTACTCAATATGAAATATTTTGCCAAAATTGTATCTTTAAATGTCTCGCAAATCTTGGCAAAGACAACTGACGATTTGCATGTCAATTTCCGGTCTAAGATCATTGAATAAAACTAAAGGGAGAGAAACTGCAATTTTTTCCATATAATTAACATGTTAACGCATCTAATAATTACTATATTCAGTTTACAAGCAGCTCCTTAAAAAAAGTTGTTTAATTAAGTATAAAAATATCCTTAAGCACTCAATACTCAATAGCTGCCAACTATTTTTACACTTTAAGCACAACAATGTCAAAACACAACAACGGAAGGACCGAGAAATGTCAATAAATCTAACAGCGAAAGCAAACAAAGGCTAAAAACAGCAACTCCCGAAAAGCCGAGGGTTAGGATAACATAATTCCGATCAAAAGCCTCGAGATCTCAGAGACCCTGGAACAACCTAAATGTTAAACTCCCATTTTCTTCTTTTCATGAGCAAGCTCACTTGGCAACACCATTAATCAAAGAACAATTATTAATTGTTTACATACATTTTTTTTTTTTTTTTTTTTTTTTGCTGGCAAAAATCTTTTTTTTTTTTGTCCACCCACATCTTCTGTGGTGGAAGGCTGAGATTTGTCAGCCGCTTTGAAAAATGAGGTTAAGCCTTTTAATTAGCCTTATTTTAAAAGGAAGTCTTAAAGGCAATAGAGATAACATAGCCCGTTACGACCATTACTCCAGCCATTGTGTTCCAAAAAGGCAAGGCCTTCGAGGGTGGGCCGAATAATGGGGTGCAGAACAACCCCCGCAAAGAAAAGAGTCGTTGCGAAAAGTGAGGGTGTCTTTGGGGTGATAAACGGAGGAGACACCCCGAAGTATGTTGTGTTTGTTGTACAGTTGATTAAGCCTTTTGTTTCTCTGCGTTATACATACATCAAACCAATTTGTAGTGTAATGCCACGACATTTCAAAATTTGGATAATTAATGCTATTTTCATCGCGGAAATGAAAATTAATGGTTCTAAACCTTACTTGAAAAGCCACTCTAGCATAAATTTCTTTTTGGCATCATTCGGGCCCCTGGCCTAATAAGTTTCTTTCTTTGGATTGGCGTTTTAATCAAAGTAAGTTTTCTGTGAAATCTGCTTTTAACCATTCTATATTTTTAAATTGTTATTTTCAAATGAGAATGGAAATTTTTATTTTTTTAATTTTTTAATTGGTTTATGTTATTCATAGATGAATGTAAACGCATGATATTATGAAAAATGCAGATTATTTTTTATTTTATTTTTTTAACATATAAAATATTTAAATATTGCATTGTAAATATTAGGATTAATTAGGAAAATCAAAGAAAATAGTTTTATGTGAAATTTTTAAAAATGCTTTTAATTACAAAATTATTTTATTATGCATAAAAACTCGGATCTTATAATTTATTATAGGGGCTGATGGCCGAGGGGCTAGCGTTCTGGCGTTCGATACAACAGGTTGATTCGGCACCCGGGCTAATGAGTTTCTTTCTTTGGGTTGGCGTTTTAATCAAATTAATTTTTCGGTGAAATATGCTTTTAACCATGCCGTTTTTTAAACTGTTATTTTCAAAAGAGAAACTGTAATTTTTGAATTGGTTTATGGGTTTCATAGAAGAATGTAAACACATGATATTATGAAATTTGTTTCTTTTTTTAATGTATAAAATATTTAAACACTTTATTGTAGATATTAAGATTAATACGGAGAATCAATGAAAAGATTTTTTATGTGCAAATTTTTAAAAATGTTCATAAAATTTTTATAATGCTTGAAAACTTGTTATTTTATAATTTATTATTGTTCCTGATGGCCGAGTAGCAGCTCTCTGGTGCTCGGTACTACATGGTTTCATTCTCATGAGTCCTCACGGTGTCACGGATGTTTGTGAGTGGTTCGGAATCGGCGTTAAATTGTAGGTCCTTGTCTAATTTGCCTAAAATGTGCACAATTTGTCCATAGAGCGACAAACCAAACCAAACTAACAGAAAAGTCCGTTTCTCTGTGATAAATCGCTGTGCAGAAAATTACCATGGACTTGACTTCCTACTCAACATGCATTATGTACCCAAAAATTTCTCTTTAAATGTCTTCTATGTATTGGCAAATACAGCTGACAGTTTGAAGGCCAATTTCCTGTGTGAAATCATTAAATAAAAATACCAGAAGAAAAATTGCAACTTTTTCCGTAGAAAAAACATGCTAAAGCATCTAATAGTTAGTATACTCAGTGTAAATAAAACCTTAAGCAATGTCTTTAAAGAAACTGCTTAAGGGTTTTGTACATTGAGTACGTGTGAAAAAGTAGTTTAATTAAGGCTAAAAATATCATTATGCACTCGATACTCAATGCCTATCCAACTATTTTTAAACTATATGCAACGCCAGTGTCAAAACACAACAACGGAAGTGCCGAGAAATGTCAATAAATCTAACAGCGAAAAAACAAAGGCTAAAAACAGCAACCTCCGAAAGCCCAGGGTTACGATAACAAAATTTCGATCAAAAGCCTCAATATCTCCGAGACCCTGGAACAACCTAAATGTTAAACTGCCATTTTCTTACTGTTCATAAGCAAGCTCACTGGGCAACGCCATTAATCAAAGGACAATTATTAATTGTTTATATACCTTTTTTTTTTATTGGCGGCAAAAATCCTTTTTTTTTTCTTCCACCTAAATCTTCTTTCGTGGAAGGCTGAGATTTGTCAGCTGCTTTGAAAAATGAGCATGATCCTTTTAATTATTTTAAAAGGACGATTTAAAGCCAATAGAGATAACATAGCCGGTTACAAACATTACTCCAGCCATTGTGTTCCAAAAAGGCATGGCCTTTAGGAGGGTGGGCGAATAATGGGGTGCAAAACAAACCCCCACAAGAAACAAGTCGTTGCGAACAGTGGGGTGTCTTTGTAGTGATAAATGGAGGAGCCACCCCGAAGTATGTTGTGTTTGTTGTACAGTTGATTAAGCTTTTTGTTTCTCTGCGTAATACATACATCCAACCAATTTGTAGTGCAATGTCCCGACTGGGCAACATTTGGATAATTAATGCTATTTTCATAGCGAAAATGAAAATTAATGGTCCCAAACCTTACTTGAACAGCCACTCGAGCATAAATTTATTTTTGGCATGATTCGACTCCCGGCCTAACAAGTTTCTTTCTTTGGGTTGGCGTTTTAATCAAATTAAGTTGTCGGTGAAATCTGCTTTTAACCAGCACTGTTTTTAAACTGTTATTTTCGAATGAGAAACTGTAATTTTTTGAATTGGTTTAAGGTTTTCGTAGAAGAATTTAAAAATATGATCGTATGAAAATTGCAGATTGTTTTTTTTTTTTTTTTTTTTTTTTTTTGAATATAAAATATTTAAACATTGCATTGTAGATATTATGATTAATTAGGAGAGTCAAAAAGAAGTGTTTTATGTGAAATATTTTTAAAAATGTTTATAATCACAAAATAGTTTCATAATGCTTAAAAACTTGGAACTTATAATTTATTATGGGGCCTGATGACCGAGTGGCTAGCTCTCTTGCGTTCTGTACCACAGGCTTCAGGTTTGAATCATGGCGGAGGCATGGATATTTGGAAGTGGTTCCGAATCCACGTTAAACTGCAGGTCCTGGTCTAAATAACCTAAAGTGTGCCCAATTTGATTATAGAGCGAAAAACCAAACCAAATTAATTATACGCAAATGCACATTTCTGTTTCCTAAACAGCAGTTCTAAAACTTACCTTGGATTTGACTTCCTACTCAATATGAAATATTTCGCCAAAATTTTATCTTTAATCGTTTTTTATATATTGATAAAGATAGCCAACAATTTTTATGCCAATTTCCTGTCTAAAAGCATTAAATAAGACTACAGGGACAGAAATTGCAATTTTTTTCAGAGAAATAACATGATAAAGCATCTAATAGTCAGTATATTCAGTGTACATGAAACCTTATGCAGTTTCTTTACAAAAACTGTTTAAGTTTGTATGTACACTGAGTACGTGTGAAAAAGTAGTTTAATTAAGGCTAAAAATATCTTTAAGCACTAGCTACTCAATAGCTGCAACTATTCTTAAACTATATGCAACAACATTGTCAAAACACAACAACGGAAGGACCGAGGTATGTCAATAAATCTAACAGGGAAAGCAAACAAAGGCTAAAAACAGCAACCTCCGAAAAGCCGACGGTTATAATAACAAAATACCGATCAAAGGCCTCAAGATCTCGGAGACCCTGGAACAACCTGAATGTTAAACTCCCATTTTCTTCTCTTCATAAGCAACTTGACTTGGCAACCCCATTAATCAAAGAACAATTATTAATTGTTTACATACATTTTTTTTTTATTGCCGGAAAAAATCTTTTTTTTTTCTTCCACCGACATCTTCTTTGATGGAAGGCTGAGATTTGTCAGCCGCTTTGAAAAATGAGCCCAAGTCTTTTAATTAGCCTTATTTTAAAAGGAAGGCTTAAAGCCAATAGAGATAACATAGCCGTTACGACCATTACTCCAGCCATTGTGTTCCAAAAAGGCAAGGCCTTCGAGGGTGGCCCGAATAATGGGGTGGAGAACAACCCCCGCAAGAAACAAGTCGTTGTGAACAGTGGGGTGTCTTTGTGGTGATAAATGGAGGAGGCACCCCGAAGTATGTTGTGTTTGTTGTAGAGTTGATTAAGCCTGTTGTTTCCCTGCGTTATACATGCATCCAACCAATTTGTAGTGCAATATCACGACTGGACATAATTTGGATAATTAATGCTATTTCCATTGCGGAAATGAAAATTAATGGTCCTAAACCTTACTTGAAAAGCCACTCGAGCATAAATTCCTTTTTTGGCATGACCCCCGGCCTAATAAGTGCGTTTCTTTGGGTTGGCGTTTTAATCAAATTAGGTTTTCTTTGAAATGGGCTTTTAACCATTCCCTTTTTTAAACTGTTATTTTTAAATCAAAAACAAGAAAAGAAACTGTAATTTTTTAATTGCTTTATGGTTTTCATGGAAGAATTTAAACATATGATGGTGTGAAAATTACAGATTGTTTTTTTTTTAACGTATAAAATATTTAATCATTGCTTTGTAGATATTACGATTAGTTCCGAGAATCAGAGAACAAAAGTGTTATGTGCAATCGTTTAAAAATGTATATTTTTACAAAATCATTTTATAATGCTTAAAAACATGGATATTATATATTATTATTATGGGGCCTGATGACCGCGTGCCAAGGAGGTTTGCAATAGTTCGAAATCCACATTAAACCGTAGGCAGTGGTCTAAATGATTGTAGAACTTTAGACGAATTACTTTCATTCCTACCCCTTAGAAAAGGAAAACATCTCATGTTTTGAAATATGCCAATAGGCAAACGGACTTCACCTACCATGAGTTTAATGAGACAGTGAAAAAGAAAGAACTTATACATATACTATGTGGAGTGTATTTTTTAACTTTTTACACATTCACATGGAGTTTGATACATTTTCTCTTTCAACCTATGAGAAATGAACTATGTAGAAGAAATATTGAGTAATTTATAAGAGTTTAAACATGTGATTGTATGAAAATGGCAGATTGTTTCTTTTTTTAATAAATAAAATATTTAAATATAGCATTGCAGATATTATGATTAATCAGGTGAACCACATAAAAAAGTTTTATGTGAAATATTTTTAAAATGTTTATGATTACAATATAATTTTTAATGCTTAAAAACTTGGACCTTATAATTTATTATGGGGCCTGATGGCCGAGTGGCTAGCTCTGTGGAGCTTGGTACAACAAGTTTTTGGGTTCGATTTCTGACGGTGCTATATATGTTTGTTAGTGGTTCGGAATCCACGTTAAATTGTAGGTCCCGGTCTAATTAATATAAAATGTGCACAATTTGACCGTCGAGCTATAAACGAAACAAAAATAAATATACACAAAACGGCACGTTTCTCTCTGATAAATAGCTGTGCAGAAAATTGCCAGGGATTTGATTTATTGCTTAACATGAAATATTTCTCCAAAAATGTATCGTTAAATGTCTCGCATATCTTCGCAAAGACAGCTGACAATTTAAATGCTAATGTCCTGTCTAAGAACAATACATAAATTTAAACTTTTTCTATAGAAATACCATGCTAACTCATCTAATAAAGTTAGTATACTTAATTTAAATAAATTATTAAGCAGCTTTGCGTGAAAAAGTAGTTTAATTAAGGCTAAAAATATCCTTAAGCACTCAGTATACAATAGTTAAAAATATTTTTAAACTTTATGCAACAACATTGTCAAAACAAAACAACCGAATGACCGAGAAATGTCAATAAATCTAACAGCAAAAGCAAACAAAGGCTAAAAACAGCAACCCCCGAAAAGCCGAGGGTTACGATAACAAAATTTCGATCAAAAGCCTCGAGATCTCGGAGACCCTGGAACAACCTAAATATTAAACAACCATTTTCTTCTCTTCATAAGCAAGCACACTTAGCAACGCCATTATTCAAAGAACAATTATTAATTGTTTACATACATTTTTTTTTTTATTTCCGGCAAAAATCTTTTTTTTTTCTTCCACCGACATCTTCTTTGGTGGAAGGCTGAAATTTGTCAGCCGCTTTGAAAAATGAGCCCAAGCCTTTTAATAAGCCTTATTTTAAAAGGAAGGCTTAAAGCCAATAGAGTAACATAGCCGTTACGATCATTACTAGAGCCATTGTGTTCCAAAAAGGCAAGGCCTTCGAGGGTGGGCCGAATAATTGGGTGCAGAACAACCCCCGGAAGAAACAAGTCGTTGCGAACAGTGGGGTGTCTTTGTGGTGATAAATGGAGGAGGAACCCCGAAGTATGTTGTGTTTGTTGTACAGTTGATTAAGCCTTTTGTTTCTCTGCGTAATACATACATCCAACCAATTTGTAGTGCAATGTCCCGACAGGGCAGAATTTGGATAATTAATGCTATTTTCATAGCGAAAATGAAAATGAATGGTCCCAAACCTTACTTGAAAAGCCACTTGAGCATAAATTTCTTTTTGGCATCATTCGACTCCCGGCCTAATAAGTTTCTTTCTTTGGGTTGGAGTTTTAATCAAATTAAGTTTTCGGTGAAATCTCCTTTGAACCATTTCTTTTTAAACTGTTATTTTCAAATGAAAAACTGTAATTTTTGGATTTGGTTTATGGTTTTCATAGAAGAAAGTAAACATGTGATTGATTGTATGAATATTGAAGAATGATTTTTTTAATATAAATGTTTAGACATTGCATTGTAAGCATTTTAGACTAAATTTTTCATAGAACGAGAATAAAAAAAAAAGTAATCTATGGCAAACTTTAAAAAAATTTATATCATTATAAAATAATTACATAAGGCTTAAAAAAATGAATCTTTAATTTCTTTATTAATTTTTTTAATTTCCAATTCATACCTCTATATAGTTAATTTTTGTATAGAATATTTATATTTATAGGCGTAGTATGATTACAATAGTACAATTTAATTGGAAACTTGAATACATGTATCGCTTAATTAATGCTATAAAATAATCAACAGAATGTTTTAGCTATAAAATATTTCTTATAACATTTATAGTTTATTATTGAATTTTTAATTAATTTAAGTTTTGATGGAATGTGATTTTAAGTATCCCTTTTTTAGACGTTATTTTCAAATGAGAAACAAGTAGCAGAAATGTAATTTTTTAATTAGGTTATGGATTTCATAGAAAAATTTAAACACATGATTGTATGCAAATGGTTGAATGTTTTTTTTTTTCAATATAAAATATTTAAACATTGCATTGTAGATTTTAGGATTAATTGTTCCTATATCGAGAATCAAAGAAAAGAGTTTTATGAGGAAACTTTTAAAAATGTGAATCATACCAAATTAATTATATAAGGCTAAAAACATGAATCCTATAATTCACTAATTTCAAACTTAAATACTTGTATTGCTGAATTAATGCAATAAAATAATTCACGCAATGTTTTAGCTATAAAATATTTGTTATAACGTTTATAGTGTATTATTGTTTTAATCAATTTAAGTTTGGGAGAAAGCTGCTTTTAACCATCCTTTTTTTAAACTGTTATTATCAAATGACAAACTGTAATTTTTGAATTTGGTTTATAATTTTCATGTAAGAATGTAAACACATGATTGTTTGTTAATTCTAGAATGTTTTTTTTTTAAATTTTTGTTTTAGTATAAAATATTTAAACATTGTATTGTGGATATTAGGGTTACTTCTGCATAAAACTAGAATCAAAGAAAAGTATTTTACGCGCTAAATTTTAAAAATGTATACCATTACAAAATAATAATGATTACAAAATGTGGATCTTACAATTTTTTCTTCAAAAAACAGATTTCTGCATGTTTTTTTATTAAAAATTTTAAAATACGAATTCATACATAATTATAGTTTAATTTTTTTTAATTGAAATAATGTATAGGCGTAGTTTAATTACACTCATGTCCATAAATTAAGGATAATGAAGTTCAGGCAAAGAAAGAGACAGAAGCAAAATAAATTTGACTTATTTGTAAAGTCTATTTATTAAACAAAAGGTAAAGAGCAAAAATGATGCTATATGTTTGACATAATTAATAAAAATTGTGATTTTTACTTCCTGGAGCAAATTTCAAAAAAGAACCTATTTACAAAAAACAGTATAACATGGTTATTATGATAGTTAATATGGAGTATGCCTCCCGGACGATGCAATACAGGCCTTACAACGCCTAGGCCTGCTGAATGTCAAATTATCAATCTGATCTTGGGGAATATTACATCACTCATCAAGCAATGCCCTCCGAAGTTCCGGTTGACAGGGGAGAGGGAGTTGAAGGACTGCAATTCACCGGCCAAGCATATCCCACACATGCTCTATTGGATTCAATTCCGGTGAGTATGCTGGCCAATCCGTACGGGTGATATCCGCCAATTGAAGGCATTCGTCTACAATGTTTGCACGGTGAGGACGGGTGTTGTCATCCGTAAACAGAAATTCAGCATCCATGGCGCCCGAAACAAACGTGCATGTTCTTCCAGAATGACATCCCGATAGATGTGGCCTGTCAACGTTACACTCTGAACATGCAGGTCAGTTCTGGAACCAAGAATAATTCCTCCCCAAACGAGTCATCCTGTACCACCGTAAAGGTGCGTTTAATGGTGTTCTCTTGTTGGTAACTGATACCTGGCGCTCTCCATTAGAAAGTCCGGCGAGAATCAGACTGCAAACTAAACCTGGATTCGTCGGAAAAAAATCAAACCAGACCACTGTTGCGGTGTCCACTCTACTCCAGGTTAATCGCAGGCGACAGTGAGTTGCGCTAAGTCGAAAGCATCTGACAGGCCTACGAGCATATAGACCAATGTGCCCTAAGCGTCTGTACACGGTCTACCTTGAAACTGCGTACCGGTAGCTGAAGAGAGCTGACGAGACAGGTCTGATGCTGTGCTCCGTCTGTTTCTTTTGGCAATAACTGCTAAATACCGGTCCTCATTCGGCGTTGTAACTCGGGGGCGACCTGTGCTGTAACATCTACTCACATTACCATCATCTTGGAATCGTTGTTACAGCCCGGAGATGACACTCTGGGCGATTCCAAGTTCCTCGGATACTTCCAGCTGGGTACGTCACATTCCAGTCGTCCGATAATTCTACCACGCAAAAAATCATCCAAATGCTTCCTTTGTGCCATAACTATGCGGTTATTGCACTGAAAGGCTTTTAAAGCGCTTGTGAACAATTTTACTTCTTTGCCACCATTCCTTATATACTCCTCTCTTACACTCTCGTCATTGTGACGTACTATCCACGCCCTCTGGTGGTTTCCTGTAATTTGCATATTCTTATCAAGATGTGTGTGATAATTCTACAGGTGAAATTTTTATTTTAGAGTTCAATTTCTGTGTGATTCTGAGTTATCCTTAATTTATGGACATGAGTGTACAATAGTATAATTTAATTGGAAACTTGAATTCTTCTACTGCTCAATTTATTACAACGCTTATAGTTTATTATTAACGTTTTAATTAAATTAAGTTTTGGCTAAATCTGCTTTTGGCCATGCCTTTTTAAAGTACTATTTTCAAATTAAAAAAAAAAAAAGACAAGAAACTGTAATTTTGAATTGGTTTAAGGTTTTCATAGAAGAATTTTGTTGAATGATTGTATGTAAATGGCAGAATGGCAGTATTACAGAATATTTAAACATTGCATTGTACGGATTTGAGCATTAATTCTTCAAATAACGAGAACGTCACAGAGAGCTTGATAATAATGAAAAAAAAAAAGAGATTTACGTGCAATCTTTTAAAAATGTAAATCAGTACAAAATAATTTTATAATGCTTATAAAACATGGATCTTATAATTTATTTTATTAAACAATAGATTTTTGCATTTTATTTATTAAAATTTTTAAATTATAAAGTCATACTTATTTTTCATTAAATTTATTTAATTGAAATAGTGCTAGGCATAGTTTCAT